>JAKZJZ010000037.1:0-85000 GCA_022702705.1 Papilionanthe hookeriana x Papilionanthe teres | reverse complement strand
GTAGAAATAGTATTTCCCCAAATACCCTAGCGGTACAATCTGAATCACACTGCACGGCGTGCCACCCAAACACTGCCTTAATATTAATATGACGAATAAATTTTAAGCGTACAATAGTTAAAGTTTGTATTTGATTTGGGTTCATTAAATTAGATCAAAATTTTTTTTATATCATTCCACTCATTTCATTAAGTTATTTATATTAACTATAAATTTAGTGAAATTAAAGTTTGAATTGTCATGAATTTTATTTCAACAAATTTCAACTTAAATGTTACATGAAATTTTAGGCTTTGTTGGATTTATTTTTGATTCCATATCATTTACCAATTTATTGTTTGATATAGTATTTTTTATAAGTATTGAAATGCCATCATTTAAAGGAATAAGAACTATATTAACTTAATTGCAGCTCATATGTGGTTAACTTTCTTCATCATTATTATTGATAATACGTTAAATAATACCATGATAACACTTCTTTTTCAGTATTTTTAATGACATATTCGAACACGCATGATAATTATTTTTGAAAATATGGATTATGGCTCCCATCTTTAAATGTTGTTACTCTTTTCCTTCAATTACTTTAACTTTTGCTGTTAAATATTAAACATATTGATGTGTAGTGGAAAATTTGCGACTTGAGAGTGATTAATTAGCATCTTGGCATTGCATGAAAATCTATCGTACACAAATAAAAGAAGAATATTTGCAGAAGTCACCTTGACTTTTTGGGTAGAAAACCTTGGAAATAGGAAAAACTACGAGGCCTAGCCCAGCTGAAATAATCAACTATGTGATTGTGAGTACATGTCGGCTAGTTTTATTTATAAAAATAAGATTTTAAATTTAAATTTAATATAATATAATGTAATTTTGATTTTTGAAAATGATAGTATTATTTTTTTTTGTTTTGAAAAATAACGAGACCGAATAGATCTCATATATCTAATAGTTTAAATAGCTGAGCATGATACCATAAGTGATATATCATCTCGGAAAATGAGCGTACTACTTGTTAGTAGGCTTAACTATCTAAACATAAAAGTGTATGACTTCATTTTGGTCTGCGAATTTTATAGCCGACAAATTCCCCTATCTAATATATATTAGACAGTGTTTAGATTAGTCTGGGTTTTTAATTCCCTATAGAGGCAAGCCCCTATAGTTAATTACATCTTAGACAACCGAAGTTACCTAAGAAAACTTTCGATTAAGATCATGAGCTTCATCTTCAAAAATTTCAACTTTTAAGATAGGAAATCCAAATGGGAATGGCTCAATGTGAAAAAGTTATTCTCATAATCCAAAGTAGTGAATAGTAGAAGATGTCGAAGATACTGAAAAGCTTCAGTGACATCTCAAACTAACGTATAATTCAGTTTTATATCTTTAAAAGGGGAATTATATTTAATATTTATGTCCTGCAAATTATTTAGGCCTTTGGAACTTATGTCTGCATGGGTATGCAAATAGCCTGAGAAAATATAAGGATTTATGTCGTGCCAGACGAACAAACTCGACATTTTATGGGTAGATGTTATTTAAAACTACGGAAGTTCATTTGAAGTTCTTATTTCTTCTGTCTACTATTGTCTCGTTCCAAGAAAAATGGAGATAAAAGAGAGAACATATATTAAACAATTTATTACAAATATTTAATGTATTTTGTACAATGTATTTTGAATTAGCATTTGTGCTTCTTGATTTGGGTTTGAATATTTGTAAAGTTTAATGTTGCAATAATTATATTAAGAATTGAAAAGTAAGAAAAAGAGTTTAAAATAAAAGCTAAGTGGTTTTGGATAGATCTCACCGACGCAAAGTTTGATGTCATCTATTTTATCCGCCTCGAAGTAGCTTCACGATCCTTCAACGTCTTGACCACGACCGGGTGTACCTTGCAAAGGCGCACCGAGAAGTTCGTATGAGAATTAAGTGCATTATTATCTATATTGAGCAGTAAGAAAAAATAGTAGCACGTATCTGTTGTTTTTAACAATTGTCGTCTATTTCGTCCGCTTCGAAGTAGCTTTATAATCCTCCAATATTTTAACCACGATCGAGTTCATCTCGCAAAGGCGCACATAGAAATTTGTATGAGAAGATTATTCAATATAAAATTGTAAAAGCATGTATAGGATTGTGCTATGTTTATGAATCTTAAAAATATGTTGTATTCTTGTGCAATCAAATCCCTTCATTAAGGATCAAATGATCAAACTACTTGAAATTATGTATATCACTTTAATGGAGAAAATAAAAGGCTTCTGCTTTATATTTGAATACCATGACAGATATTTACATACATACAATCCAATTCTTATGTATTTATATATCTAACATTTAAACTCACAATTTTTACATTCATGCCACTTTATTTATGTTTGAAATTGTATATTTCACTTTTTTTTTTTTTTTTTTTTAGTTTAAAAGGGTGATATATTTTGTGTGATAAGAAATATTTGGGTGGCATAAATGTAAAAAAGTAAAATTTATGTATTAGATGTGCAGATACATATGGAGCTAGTGGTATGTAAGTAAAGCTTCCTAAATCTATATATCTAAGTGGCGTATGTCAAATAATAAAAGGAAGCAAGGAAAAAAAAAAGCGCTTGTTACTTCAATGTATAAAAAGAAACAATTAGAAATTCTCAGTGATGCAGTCTCTTATGAACTTGCTGCGAGATCCATAAGACTGCAAAAAGCTTCCGATCCGACCAACATGCAAGCCTGCATGAGGATGACGGTACTGTATGGATCACCAACAATTCCCGCCTTATTCATTGATTCGAACAATATCAATGTTTCCATATGTTCCTCATTCTCAACTAAACCGGATAAGACGTTTATCAATTAGAGAGTTGTTAATGAACAAATTAGCTGCAAATTCTATTTGGACCACGTGGTCATGCACTGGTCTTCCCTAATCCTCATATACAGTGAGGATTCCTCTTTGACGTAATAAGAATTAATATTTCCAGCAATCCTCAATATTGAACTAAAAATTATGTTGCAAACCAAATTTGAAGCGAAGCAAGCAATTCTTCCAGAAGTACCGCAAAGCTTAATGGCCACCTCACAAACTGAAACTACTTTATTTAGTCTTTTATAATCTGATTCATTTATTATTCCCATCTGCAATACATAGTCCAGATGGGCTTCGTATTGGATAACTGGATTAGAGAATCCATTACCAATGATAAATCCCTTTAAATTGAAGTAGATGCCCTCTTTAGCTTTGTTTCCTTGGGGAATACGGCTTGAAAAGCAGGAATGTAATGCCCAGCATAAGATTCTCACCAGCTTCATCGTGGTGAATATCACGTTGGTCTGAAATATAGCTAATCCAGTTCTGGTAAGTTGATCTACATATATAAGATCTGATGTCTTATACCAAATCAAATTCGTTTCACTCCAATGACAAGTTGTCAGCTATTTTATAAGGCCCGTTCTTATAGAAAAAGACTAATTCGCTGCTGGCATCGTGAGAGTGGGAGAGAAATGATTGTAGGGACGGTGAGAGAACTAACACCACCACGACTACAGAGAAAATCAGAGAACCACTTCAACCACAACGTCTGTAGTTTTAATAATGTATGTAGGGGATAGAGACCGGAGATGGGATATACGTGAACTGTGAGCCACGTTTGTAGCAGTTTGTCACATAAGCCATACTGGGGAGCTCTAATAATGTTCTTAGATCATAGAAGCCAAAGTTGGGAGTTGGATGAGTTGTGAACCACATGGGCACATAGGTTATAGGGTGAGTTGTAATAATGTTTTTAGGCCATAGAGCTCGAAGTTTAGAGATATGAGTCATGAGCCATGTAGTTCTTAGTTTGTTCGTTAGGCTTTAGTTCGGAGCTCTGGTAAAGTTTTGAGGCTGCATAAGCCAGAGTTAAGAGATGTACGAGCTATGAGTCAAGTAGGTCATAACTGATCGTAAGTCATAAAGGGGAGCTGTAATACTGTATGTTAGCCGTAGTGGCCAGAGTTCAAAGATCCATGAGCTGTGAGCCACGCAACTCATAATTGCTCACATAAGATTTATAGATGAGTTATATAAATGTTCATAGGCCGCAAATGCTTATTGAACTCATTTTTTGGTTACTTTCTTTTCTTGACTCGTGTATAACTGAATCTCACTTAAGCTGAATCTTGAGCAAACTCTAGTTTAATAAAATTTAAATCTGACTTAATAAAAGCTGAAATTAACCAAAACAAACTCCAAATATACTCATTTTGATCGAATCCTAAAATTGACCTGAACTGAGTTTCAATCAATCTAAACCCTAAAATTATCGTTTTATCTCCCAAGATCATGTTGACCTCATTTTTA
This sequence comes from Papilionanthe hookeriana x Papilionanthe teres, assembly GCA_022702705.1. Taxonomy (NCBI): domain Eukaryota; kingdom Viridiplantae; phylum Streptophyta; class Magnoliopsida; order Asparagales; family Orchidaceae; genus Papilionanthe; species Papilionanthe hookeriana x Papilionanthe teres. The sequence goes on along the minus strand of JAKZJZ010000037.1, from coordinate 80,655 downwards.
GTGAGGTCTAGTCTTTCCTTCTTAGGATTTAGGATCTAGTCATAGGACTTTCCTATCCTAGAATACTAGTGATGGAGACCTCCCATAGAAAAGCACTTCTTAGCTCTTTTGAGAAGTCTCACATGAGTGGTCTCAAGCCCTCAACTTCTATTTGAGATAACTAGGACCAACATGTGAAGACTCAAAGAATGAGTTCAGATAGGATCATGAGCATTTTAGGCAACCCTAGATGGCTTGGCCATGCACCCTCATACCTTTCTACAACTTCACACTCTCCACTTACACCTTCACAGCCCTAAATTTACCCCAAAATTTTCCAAATTTATCAAAACTTTTGAAAATCTCTAAATTGTCTTAATTTCCAAAAATTCCCAAATCATCCCAAATTCTTAAGATTACCCAAAAATGTAAAAATTCTCAAAATTACCCAAAATTCTCAAAATTGCCTAAAATCCTCAATTTCGCTCAATAATCGACCAATACCAATCCTAGAAACCCAATCCACCAAAATCCACCAAATTTATGAAATTCCCAAAAATTCCCCACAATCCTCAAAATTCCCAATTTTCACAAAATCATCCCAAATCCAAATTAAAACCAAAGTTCTTTTAATTCCAAGTTCAAATCCATTTTACATGAGCCCTAAATCCAAATTCATATCAACTCCACATCATAGTTCACACTAAGTTCACAACCCACCAAACTTGAACCTTCATTCCAAACTTAAAGTTCACCAAGCCAAAGTCCTAAATCCCATGAATTCATGAATTCATGAAATTCATCATGATTAATTCTCAATCCCATTAAAATCAAGCCCAAGCCCAAAGCCAGCACTTTCATAATCAATTTTAAAATCCCACTAAAACAAGCTCACTCCTTCATGAAAAAATTATCTCATCATCCATTTAATCAACCAAACTATACACAATGCCATACATGATTAATTTCCCCCACATTTAGATTTATACCAACTCCCACAAAATTCAAAATCCTAAATCCTTCTTCATGAAAACTAGTCGAGCCACATGCAAGCCATGAAGCCTTCTTCAATCCATGGTGAGCCATGCGTGCCATGCATGTCACTATTCCCTAAGTGGCAGAAGGAGTAGCCTTATTTAAGATCTCTTAAAAAGTGCTTAACTACTCCAATATCTCACTTAAACCTAAAATTAATCTAAATGCACAAGATGGGGACCTGACCACACTAATCAAGCTGACCTCCCCCAGCCATAGCCACCTTGAGAGTGATTCAAGTTCATTTCCATGAGACTAAATCCAAGCTAGACCCAAGTTGACCCAAACCACTTTCCCTTTTAATTAAGCACACCTACACATGTTTGGAACCAATTGGCTTCACAATCCTCCACCCCTTAACCTCCCACAGTGAGATGGTGACCACCCTCGGGATGGCCCTACCCGTAGAGGTCTTAAGGCATGGAGATTTGATCAAGAGAATGTTAGAAAGGATTTAGATCTTATAGTAATTGTAGATGAATTGCCTTCTAAACAACTTAAATGATATAGGTTCAAGTACTTCATGTCAAAATGTTGTTCGTTGTTTCATATTCCTTCTCAATGGACACTTACTTATGATATTTTTTAATTATACTTAGATGAGAGGGAAATTTGAAATAGTTTTTTAAGAAATCATGTAAAAGAGTTTGTCTAACATCTGACTCCTGGACTTCCAATATAAGAATCAAATATATGTATCTTATTACACATTACATTGATGAAAATTAGAAATTGAGCAAAACAGTAATTAAATTTTGCCCAATTTATAGTCATAGAAGAGAACTTCTTGGAAGAGAAGTTGAAGAATGCATAGTTAACTGGGGGATTGATGCAGCTCTTACAGTTACAATTGAAGCATAAGCTTCAATAATGGCTTCATCACTTATTTACAAAAAAAAAGTGGGTAAAAGTGGTGGAAGTATCCTTTATTGTATGTTCTTACGCATGAGATGCATTACTCATATCATAAATTTAATTGTTTAGTATGGGATCAAGTAGGTTGGTTATTATGTGCTTCATATAAGAGTTGTTGTTAGGTTTATAAGACAATCTCCTGCTCGTCTCTAAAAATTTAAGGAGTGCATTGAAGTAGAAAACCTTGAAATTAAAAGTTATTATGCTTAGATGTTTCCACAAGATGGAATTCAATATACTTGATGTTGAATTCAACACTTAAATTTGAGAGAGTCTTTGAGCACTATGGGGAGATTGACACTCAATTTAAAGTTGAACATTAGAGGCATCAGGAAGGGAGTCATGTACTAAATGGGGTTTTATGTCATATTTATTGGAAGAACATAAGAATACTAGTATGTTTATTAGGGAAGTTCTATGAGCTTACTTTACGTATATCCAACTCATTGAATATCGCATCAAACACATTTTTCTATGAAATTGCTAAAGTTTTTGCATGCATCAGAAAAGGGATGCAGATAGAGACCTTGAAATCCAAAAACATGGATAAAAAAATTAAGGATAAAATTGATAAATATTGGGGTTCTATTGATAAGATGAATTTAATTATATATATTACAGTTATTCTTGATCCTCGTTTAAGTTAAGAAACATTGAGTTTGCAATCATGAAAATGTATGAAGGCCCCGAGGGGATTACATTAGCACAATTAATAAGGTCATCTTATTATGATATGTTTTATGAATACAAAAATAAAGGCAGATGGTCAAAATAGAGATAAGCACAATAATAAGTTAAAATAAAGTCCAGCAATTAAACCTAATGATTTAAATGTTGGAGGGAGAAAATATTTGATGATTGAAAAGTTTAGATGTATAATTGTGTGTGAGAGGAGCTTGAAAGAATAAAAGATTTAGAAAAATATTTAGTTGAATATTCTGAAGCTATGCAAGTGAGTTTTGATATTTTGGCATGGTGGAAGGTAAATGCACCCCGATTTCCAATCCTCTACAAATGGCTAGAGATGTCTAGTAGTTCCAATATCTATAGTGACATCTGATTCTACATTTAGCACGAGTAGTCATGTTGTTGATGCTTTTAGGAGTTCATTATCTCCTAGAATTGTGTAGGCTCTAGTTTGCACAATAGACTGTATGAGAGCAAAATGGACAAGTAACCCTATTCATGTTGAAGAGAATATTCGTGATATGGATAAATTTGTTGAATGCAACATGTTTGTTAATGTTATTTTTTTATCATTTTTTATTTATAAGTTAAAACTGACTCTACTTCTTTATTATCTATTAAAGATTTATTGAATCTTGCAAAAGATTCATCACTTTGGTAATGTATTGAGTGTTTGGGCGGCTAGAGGATCTTGTCTGACTATTTCGTGCACTGGTTAGATTTTGTTCTTTTTGCCATGTTTGTGGAAGATTTTATTCTTTTTGTGTTTCTTTTAAGTGTTGATCACTTCATTTATTATTGAGTCTGATAGTTTTGGCAATATGCGTTGGATTATTTGTCAACATGATTGATGTATTTTGGTGCGGCTAGCAGTTTTGGCAGCATTGGTTGGCTACTTTTATGATTATTCACATTAATGAACATATAGTAGTGCATTAATGTGAATTTATGGAGCAGTGCATTGATCTGTATTTCTAGTGTATTGCATTTATTTTGGAGCGGTGCATTAATGTGCATTTCTGGAGCAGTGCATTACATTTACTTAAATAATGTTATTTGGGGTTGGTCCTGTTTGTAATGCATTATATTGTTGCTGCTTTGGGGTTGGTTATGCTTTGTGCTTATGGTGATCTATCTCTGTTTCTCGCATCTCTTGATTTCCTTCATTTCATTTCTTTATTTTTTTTATTTGTAATGGAGCTTAGCTTTATCTCACTTGCTAGTTCATAGTTGTTGGATGTGTAGTTGCCAAATGTGGGTTGGTTAGCTTACTTGTCTTCTAAGCTTTGGCTTTTACCAACAGTAGTTGTTGGTGGTAATTTGACTATTGCTTAAATACACTTATAGTTTATTCTTGAAGGTTTGACATAGCATAATTTTTAATTGCTTAAATGAACTTATAATTGCTTAAATGAAATTATAGTTCATTGTTGATAGAGCTCTGTTGAGATTTGTAGTTTGCTTTATCTCCCTTTATGGTTAATTCTGATGAGGCACCAAGGTATTGGTTAGCTATTGTTTAGTTAAATGAACTTATAGTTCTCTATACTGCTGCCTGCAGAGACCTATACAGTTATGCCTATGCATTTGAATCTATACAGTTTCTACTTTCAAGATCAATGCATCATATTATTTGTTATTTACAAAAGCCATCTTTCTTTTCTGGGCAGTATTGACAGCCTTCTTTTCTTATTTGGATAAAATTAATGTTGTTGGCTTTTTTCTACATAACTATTTTGTAACTTTTGTTCCTCTCTTGGTTGGCAATGGTTTTTGAGCTGCCTACGGACATCGGGGTTTGGATTTGGAATTCAACTGGACACTGACATTCATGTCCTAAATGTAATTTCTGATCTAACTTCCTTTGGCACTTTTGGAGAGCAATGATGAGATCTACAACAATATCAATATGCTCAACTAGCATACCAACACGAATGATGCTCGGACATCTTTGTTTGGACAATTATGTCTTGGTCTTATGTCTTCAATTTGCCAGTGCTCTATTTATTTCAGAATACGATATTGCTTGGATGGAGCATTTCATTTAGACTGCTATATAGTTTTAGCTCTCTCTATCCCCTCCGGATTGATCTTCTTTTTGGCTTTTGCTTTCCTTTGCCCTTTGGTGTATTTAGTCTCTTTTCATTGAGGCCGTTGTATAGCAAAAATAAACAATGATTGTAACTTGGTGTCTCTTAGACCAAGTTGATGTGTTGTTGATGAAGCTCAACTAGAAGGCATCAAGGCAAGCAAACAAGTTAGAGAGAAAGCACCCGACAATTCTAAAAGCATTAGTTATAGAATAAAACAAATGTGACCGTGCTTAAAGTTACGTGCAACTTTCATGTATTATTAAGAATTTATTATTCATGTAACCAATTTATGCACTTTTTAAAGCTTGTTAATATTGTACCGTACATCTTTTTCTATGAGTTGTAAATTATGTTTGTAACCAATTTCTTTTTATCAATTGAGTAACACTTGTTTTAACTATCTTATTTTTCTTGTGTTTTTTTATTGTTCACATGTCAAATACATATATTTCGGTTTACCAGAAATCAAACCGTTCAAATCGCATTAATTTTCGGTCTGACTGAATAGGTTCTGAAAAATAAATAAAATTGGTGCCGTTGTTTGGTTTCTTGATTTCGATTTAGATCGGTTTGCCAACTTTTAAACTGATCCATCAGAACCAACTGAATGCACACGACTACTGACAAGATTAATATATAACTCGAATAAATCCCTCGAATTTTTCACATTGTTTTTCATTAATTTTAATTAAATAAACGATCTTGATTTTAAAAATACTGTTCATAAAGCTTTAACGTTATATATATATATATATATATATATCTTTTAAATGGCCCTGAGACGGTTAAAAAAAGAAAAAAAAACACAATTTACCTTTAAAATTTTACGTGTTCTTTTAATTAGCGTTTACAAATAAATACAATTTAATGAATTAATGGGTTACTTAAATCTATTACATATTTACAATTAATGCTAATTAACATATATAAACTTACGAAAGACACCTTTAAAAGTTGTCATTATAAATGCGCAAATTAGTGACATTATTACCGGCAAATTAGTCTAATGGATTTTAGTTATAATCTCAAACAAAAGATCTAAATTGTAAAATATTGAATTTATGTTTTATAGATTTAATTTAAAATTTTAATATAACCAATTTTATTTGAAATTAGTCACCAATTTTAGTGACAGTAAATCAAGCATTAACTTACATAAATAGAACATTAACCTATATAACCCTCTAACTATATTAAAGCTAAATTTTACTGACACTAATTAACTAAATAATAAATAAAAACCGTCTATCAATTTAATTTATGTATTTAATATGACCAATTTTATTTGAAATTAATGTATATTTAAAATTAAAATGAGTTACATTTACATTGCCAACTCACGATTAACGCAGCTTTTTCAGGGCATTTACATGCATACCACCCAATTCCTATGCACTTACATGTCTACCATCTAAAATTCATTTTTTACATTTATACCACATAAATCTTCCGTATCATAAGAACTCACTACTTTAATTTTAAAAAAAAAAAAAGAGATTCTCATTTTTATGCATAATTAAAGTAGTATGTATGTGTGGGGAAAAATTTGGGTGCTTACGATGGGTACGCAGGCGATGGGTACGTCCCAGAGTATAAGAGGGTTATAAATCACTTGTACCCCTGTGTAACTCCCGCGTAACCCTGTAACTCCCGCGCGGGTTACATGGGGGTTACGCACTTTACAGGGTTACGCGGGAGTTGTACGGTGGGTACAAGTGGTTTATAACCCTCTTATATCCCGTGCGTAACCCCCGTGTAACTCGCGACGTACGCATCTCCTGCGTATGTCGTCCGCACCCAAATTTTTACGTATGTGTTGGGGCAGATATACATAAATTGAATTTTAAGTGTTAAATAAGTAAATATATAAAAATTGAGGGCTACTTATGTAAATCTTTCTAAAAAATTAATTCTGATAAGTGAAATTAATCTTAATTTCAGTAACAGTAAATTAACTACAATAAATAAATTAAATAAAAAAAAAAAAAAAACTGCAACCAAAGCATTAAATAAGTTGCTAATGTTGCTTATAAATACAAAAACTTAAACCCTCCCAAAACATTAAGTATTGATCGCTGCTCCTCTCCCAATCCCTTCAACCCAAATCATGGCACTCACCACCAACACTGCTCCTCTCCTCCTCACCTCTCTTCTTCTCCTAACCTCCTTCTTCCTCTCCCATTCCGCCGGCCTCCGCGGCGGTCACTTAAATGTCATCGATCGATGCTGGCGAAGGGACCCTCTATGGTTCAAGCACCGGGACCGGCTGTCCTCATGCTCCATCGGATTCGCTGGAAAGATGAGGAACAACCGAGGGCTAGGGTTGAGATTCTATGTGGTAACCGATCCGAGCGACGATCCGGTGAAGCCGAGGCCTGGCACTCTCAGGTACGGCACGAGTATGATAGCCGGTAAGGTTTGGATCACATTTGCGCGCGATATGCAGATTAAGTTAGAGCGGCCTCTGCTTATTGGGAGCTACACGACGGTGGATGGTCGTGGAGCCGATGTGCAGATTGCAGGGGGTGCTGGATTTCTGCTCAACAAGGTACTCTGCTACAAGTCATTTGAAAATTTATTGTATTTATTTCAACTCAGTTTCACAGAGTAATATAAAAATTATGTTATGAGTTTTAAATACGGGTGTAAATGAGCTGAACACCAGCGAATTCAGGCTTAACTCGTGTTCAGCTAGTTTATATTTCGAGCTCAAAAAGTGCTTGAATTTTACTTCTTTGCTTAGAGAGCCGAACACGAGCTGTTCACGAACGAAGTCGTTTTCACAAACCTAATCAGATTGCCATAAGATGTTTAAAGTTGGGTCTATATTTAAAAATTATTATTTATTTAAAACATCATTTGAATATAATTTAATAATTTTTATTTTATTAGTACTTTTAATTGAATATAAATCTTTGTAGATTTGTAGTCAATTAAATTGTTTAAAAATATTACTCATCAATCAATGTATATATATATAATTGATGAGTAGTATTTCGAGCCAAAACGAGTCGAAATCGAACAAACAAGTCTTTGTTCGTGTTCGACTCGTTAACTTAACGAACGAGCCGAACACGAGCTGTTCGCGAACAACGAACCGTTTTAATAGCCCTAATTATATATTTAAAATAAACCTCTTATTTTGATTTGTAATTAAAGATACATCAATATACAAACTTAGCGTGTTTGGGGCAGTTTCTGCTTATCTAGATAAGACATTTATCTGAAAATGCGGACCGTAAAATTAAACCTGCGTCCCACATTTAATATAATAAATCAACTGTGTCTTTGAATAAACCGCACAAATAAGCTGACCCAAACTCATGCTTAGCAACACTCACAATAATATTCTTCAAACCCATGATACAATTTACAAAGCATGAAAAATATGAAACAAACCAAACAGGTACACGACGTGATCATCCACGGATTACAATTCCACCACATTCGCGCGGCGGCACCCGGGCCTGTCGTCGGACCTGGTGGCAAAGTGAGCAACATGTGGGTGAACGACGGCGACGCCATCCGGCTAGTCTCCTCATCCAAAATATGGATAGATCACAACACGCTTTACTCCGGCGAGGATGGCCTCCTCGACGTCACTCGTGGATCCACCGGCATCACCATCACTAACAACTGGTTCCACGACCATGACAAGGTCATGCTCCTCGGCCACGATGATGGCTTCGTCGAGGACCGCAATATGCACGTCACCGTTGCCTTCAACCGCTTCGGTCCTAACTGCAACCAACGCATGCCCAGGTGATCATTCTTCACAAAGTTTGCCACTTTATCTGGCTGCCAGTTCAGTAAGTTGCAGATTTTGTACAGTTTGTAAATTTTTGATATGCAGGATAAGGCATGGATACGCGCACGTGGCGAACAACTTGTATGAGGGGTGGAAGCATTACGCCATTGGAGGAAGCATGAACCCAAGGGTTAGAAGTGAGGCTAATTTCTTCATTGCTCCACCGAATAATAACAAAGCGGTGAGCTACATAACGATCTCATTTATTACATTTATTACATTAATGATAATATGCTGATAGAAAAGTGGAAACTTGAGATAAGAATATGCTAAATGATTCTCGCTTGCAGGTTACATGGAGGCTCCGCGGGGAAGAAAGGTGGAACTGGAAATCAGTGAACGATATATTCGTCAATGGAGCCTTCTTTGGAGACACGGATGTGAAGGGTCTAGAGCCGGGCTACAATCTCCGGCAGCGCTTTGCCGTGGGGAAGGCAAGCTCTGTGAAATCGCTGACTAAATTCGCCGGAGCTCTGCGCTGCTCGATGAGATCTCGGTGCTAATATAGCTTGCCTGCAGGATTATACTATCGTCAATACACTGACAAATATGGGATATATGAGAACAGCATATATTATTTTTTTAAAATATACTGATGATATTCTTTCAATATTTCTGGCATTACATATTTTTTTTCTGTACTTAATATTTCGTAATATTACGGTATTAAATTATTCATTTATGTTGTTTTGAATCTCATGTAATCGACTTACTATTAAATTATTCTTTAATTCTGATTTTAGATGGATATTTCTTTTCATAATCTGACTTGCTCGTGTTCGGCTTATTTACATCCTTAATCTTTAACATATAAAAAATATATATTATTTTATATCAGAGTATCGATAAAATAAGTTATAATATAAAAATAAAAAACATTATATAAAAATGATCCCAAACAGCATTTTCTGGCTCATACTGATTTTTGTTCATCTAAAACAGTCTTATTATTAATTCATACTAGTTATATTGCTATGTGGTTTGATTGGAAGGAAGTCTGGTGCCCCCATTAGTCGCACCGAGCATCACAATCACAATTTAATGGTGGTGTTTCAGGAAGTCTTCCAATGTCGATTCAACTCTCTCCAAAAGGCTAATGATAATTGAAATGTTTCAAGTGATCATATTAAAAGAAGATTCAGTAAACAGAGAGTAAGAAGTAACAACAAGAGATTTATATTTCTCAGTCTTATTATAGCTATGTATGTATAATTGTATTTATAGAATTGTACAATGCAGTTTGTTAAGCAACTGGTAGCTATTGTGAGTTGTTGATTATAAATGAATGGTATGGATGATGCATTTATAATAATGAGCATTCATGTCTCTTAAAATTTTTTGTCTATTTCAGAGGTATTAACATCCCCATGTAAGGTGACTTCCTCTGATAAGGATGTCAGCTTGGAATTGAGGTGTTTGAAGTGAGCATTGGTACGGGATTCGCCAAAAAAGATTGCTAGTTGTTTTGTTATGACGATGTGACGAACAATAACGTAATCATTATTAATGTAATATCTGATAAACTGACAATCAATTTTAATATTTTTGGTTTGTAGTATAGTAGCGTTGGTTGTGAGCCAGGAACCTTGGGATCTCATAAGAGAAGCCTTATTCAGATAATATCAATACCTGTAGTAGCAAGTGCGATATACTCAACCTTTGTAATAAAAATAGCAACTGTAGCCTGCTTTTTAATAAACCAAGAAACTAGAGTTTGGCTGAAAACAATACAATAACTCAAACCGTATTGGCATAAGCTATGAGTTGCAGTTTGCTTCTAAAAAATCAGTAACTCAAACCGTATGGTACCTTCAATGTATCTAAGTAGCCTTTTAATTTGCTAAAACTTATACTCTAAAGGTCGATGCATAGATTGGCTGACTTGATTAACAGTATAAGAGATGTTAGGCCTAGTGAGTGTAAGGTATTGTAAGGAGCCAACAATTTGGCTTACAATGATGGAATTGGAAAGGTCTCATTATCTATATCTATGAGAGATTTCTTAAGAGAGTGGGGTTGATTATAGGTTTTTAGTTAAGCATGCTTGAAATAATTAGGATGTCTTTGACATAGGAGAACTGGTTGAGATGAAGGCCATACATGTTGTATTAGCTAGAATCCCCATAAAATGAGAAATGTTACCCAAAATTTCATTATTAAATGTTGTTGGAGACTGATAAGAAGGTTGATAATATAGATACTATTATTTCATGTAAATAATATATCATTCTCATAAATGAGAGGCAGGAAAATTTGAGTGGTGTCTTTGTGAAAATTGAAAAGGGAATGAGCAATAGAGATATAACCAATTGTTTAAAGATATCCAGTGAAAGTAGCAAATCACTACCTATGAGCTCATTTGAATCCATAGAGAACTTTCTTGTGTAGAAGTACATAATTTTTTTGTTGCTCATCGATGAAACTTGAAGCATTTTTCATATGCACTAGTTCAATCAATTGTCTATGAAGGAATATGCACATGTTGTATTAGCTAGAATCCCCATAAAATGAGAAATGTTACCCAAAATTTCATTATTAAATGTTGTTGGAGACTGATAAGAAGGTTGATAATATAGATACTATTATTTCATGTAAATAATATATCATTCTCATAAATGAGACGCAGGAAAATTTGAGTGGTGTCTTTGTGAAAATTGAAAAGGGAATGAGCAATAGAGATATAACCAATTGTTTAAAGATATCCAGTGAAAGTAGCAAATCACTACCTATGAGCTCATTTGAATCCATAGAGAACTTTCTTGTGTAGAAGTACATAATTTTTTTGTTGCTTATCGATGAAACTTGAAGCATTTTTCATATGCACTAGTTCAATCAATTGTCTATGAAGGAATATGTTTGAGACATCTAGTTGATGGATATTCTAGTATTGAGAAAGTGCAAATGTAATGAAGAAACGAGTTATACATGTTATGGCAAGTGGACTAAAGTTTCATTGAATTTTAATCCATGACACTGTTTGAAATCTTGAGCACCAAGCAAGCTTTGTATCTAGCCACCGATCCACCGTCATTATATTTTGTTTTGAATGTCCACTCGTAGCTAAAAACAAGCATTTTGATGTTCACTTGAAACCAGGTGTTTTTCTTGGTTCTTTTTAGCACTCAGAGTCACCAGTTTGTCAATTTATGTTTTATTTTATTGTTCCCCTATTCGAATAAATCTCCCTCTCAAATCATACAAATGATTTGAAGGGAGAGGGGTTGAATAACAACAAGAAATATGGCAACAAATAAAAAGAAATGAGACAGAAGACTTATGTATTAGTAATCCTAGTGTGATGGGTTGAGAGTATACATCCAAACAAGATCAAATCGAACTACCTCGAAACACGACATCCATGAAGAGAACTTGTATATAAGCCACTCGTAACCAGAGAACCAAAAAGAACATTTTTGATCTAGGGTAAAGCGTCTCTCAAGGGTATATATCCACTTGGTTAATTATTTGGGGCATAATGAATAATACTCTTGATAAAATGGGTTTCGCTTTATACTATTGTAGATATGGGGAAATAGGTCATCAAAGGAAAATTATTCCATGTGGGAACACCTCGATCCTTCAAAGTTCTTGCTAAGCCATCGGACAGAGAGTGAGACTCTCACATCTCAAATAAGTAGCAGTTCATCAGCACACGGAGCCCACAAAATAACCATATTCATCTCGACGGGGATATTGATAGGGTTGATTGATGCGACCTTATTTTTATTCTAGGTGCACACTCACACTCTGGGACCTTACGCAAATGTACATATCATTTTAATAGTTGAGGACTTTTGAGTGTGGATTATGGATCTCACAGAGAACAAGTGAATTAGATTTAGGAAAATTTCTAGCCTACTATGCTTCGTTCATAACTTGGAATTAAAATTAGGTTATAGTTGCACTATCTAGTTCTATTGTATTGCAAACTAATCTAAAGATTTAATGCTATAGAAATCCTACTTAATCTAGTTGGATTGGTCATTCTCAAGCTATAAAGTTACCCTTTCTTGCAATGATATAAGTGGAGCAACTGTTAGGAGTGTAAACGAGCAGAGTTTGAGCAAATCCATACACTGTTTGTTAAAAAATATCATTGTTCGTATTCGGCTCATTTATATATCGAGCTCAAAAAAGTTTGTTTGTGTTTTGCTTATCGAGCCGAACAAGAACTATTCACGAACAATGGGCTATTTTGACAACCCTAATTACATAGCCGTAAAATTTTAAGAGTAGGGCGAGCTGTAGATCTCATTATTTAAATCAAAAAATCAATTAAATAGAATTTAATAAATTTTTATTTTATTTTTAATTAGTAATTTTAATTGATTATAAATCTTTGTAACGTTGTAGTTAATTATATTATTTAAAAATAATACTCAGTAACATATATATATATATATATATATATATATACATATATATATATATATATAAAGCCAAAACGAGCCAAAAACGAATGAATAAAATTTGTTTGTGTTCAGCTCGTTAATATATCGAGCACAAAAAAATTATTCGTGTTCCGTTCGTTTGCTTAGTGAACGAATTGAACACGAGTTATTCAATGAGTCTAACACGAGCTGTGCACCAACAACAAGCCATACTGACAGCCCTATGTATAAGCACCGCCGCTATTGCTATTAAAAAAAATAAAAACATATTTTTACATGTAAAAAATATATATTATTTTATATCAAAGTATAAATAAAATGAATTACAAAATAAAAATAAAAAAGCATTATAAAAAAATGTTCCCAAATAACCAAACTTTTGAGTTTCACCTATGTTTTCATTTTATGTTTATCTCGACGACTGATTCAAGAATAAGAAATGTCCTAAAAGGATCATTGTAGCTGTGTTCAAGCCATGCGTGATAGGTTATATCCTCTGATTATTCAATATCGAATCCAATGGGAATCGGACATGTTCTGACTCATTGATTTTTGTCATCTAAAACAGTCTTATTATTAATTTATATTAATTATATTGCTATGTGGTTTGATTGGAAGGGAGTTTGGTGACCCCATAAGTCGCACCGAGCATCACGATCACAACTTAATGGCGGTGGTTCACGAAGTGTTCCAATGTCGATTCAACTCTCACCAATAGGCTATTGATAATTGAAATGTTTCAAGTAAGATTCAGTAAACAAAGAGTTAAAAGTAACAACAAGAGATTTATATTTCTCAGTCTTCTTATAGCTATGTATGTATAATAGTACTTATAGAATGGTATAGTGAAGTTTGTTAAGCATCTGGTAACTTGTGTAAGTTGTTGATTACAAGTGAATGGTATGGATGATGTGTTTATAATAATGAGCATTTAGTCTCTTAAGATTTTTATGTCTATTTCCGAGGTATTAACTTTCTCCTGCAAGGTGGTTTCCTTCGATAAGGATGCCAGCTTGGAATTGACACTCCCCACAAAAAGAAAAATAATGCTAGTTTGTTCTGTTGTGCTGATATGAGAAACAATAATGTGATTATTCTTAATTTAATCTCTGATTAAGTGGCAATCAATTTCAATATGTTTGGTTTGCGGTATAATAGCATTGGTTGTGAACCAGTAATCTTGAAATCTCATAAGAAAAGCCTTGTTCCGATAACATCAATACATATAGTGGCAAGTGCTATATACTCAGCTTTTGTAATACAAATAGCAACCTTAGCCTGCTTTTTGATAAACTAAGAACTAGAGTTTGGCCAAAAACAATACAATAACCCGAGGTAGATATGTGGTCTATTGGATCCTCGGCCCAATCTGAATTGGCATAAGCTATGAGTTGCAGTTTGCTTCTAAAACTAGGTAACCTAAAGCTGTGTGGTACCTTAAATATATCTAAACAACCTTTCAAGCTGCTAAAAATTATACTCTGAAGGTTGATGCATAGGTTGGCTGACTTGATTAACTGTATAGGCTTGGTGAGTGTAAGGTATTGTAAGAAGCCGACAATTTAGCTTAAGAAGATGGATTTGGAAAGGTCTCATTATTTGTATCAACAAGAGATTTCTTGAGAGAGAGGGATTGATTACATATATTGAGTTAAGCATGCTTGAAATAATTAGGATGTCTTTGACATATGAGAACTGGTTGAGATGAAGGCCATACATACTCTAATAGCTAGAATCCCCATAAAATGAGAAATGCTACCCAAAATTTCATTATGAAATGCTATTGGTGATTGATAAGAAGGTTGACAATATAGGTACTATTATTTCATGTAAGTATAGATATCTACATAGATGAGTAGTAGGAAAACATGAGTGGTATCTTTGTGAAAATTGAAAAGGGGGTGACTGATAGAGATATAGCCAATTGTTTAAAGATATCCAGTGAATGTAACACATCACTACATATAAGCTCGTTTGAATCCATAGAGAACTTTCTTGTGTAGGAGTACATAATTTTGTTTTTACTCATCAATGAAACTTGAAGCATGTTTCATATGCAGTATTTCACTCAAATGTCTGTGAAGGAATATGTTTGAGACATCTAGTTGATGGATATTCCAGTTGTGAGAAAGTGAAAATGTAATGAAGAAATGAGTTATACATATTATGGAAAGTGGACTAAAGTTTCATTTAATTTTAATCCATGATACTATTTGAAATCCCGAGTCACAAAGAAAGCTTTGTATCTAGCCACAGATCCATTGGCATATAATTAGTTTTGAATGTCCACTTGTAGCTAAAAATAAACATTTTGATGTCTATTAGAAGCCATGTATTTTTCTCAGTTCTTTTTAGCACTCGGAGTCACCATCGTATCTATTTATGTGTCATTGTATTGTTCAACTATTCAAATAAATCTCCCTCCTGAATTATATAAATGATTCGGAAAGGTGAGGAATCGAATAACAAAAGGAAATATGACAACAAATAAACAAAAAAAAAAGAAGACAAGAGATGAAAGGCTAATGTATGGGTAATCTTCATGTGATAGGTCGAGAGTATACGTCCAAAAAAGATCGAATCGAGATACCTCAAAACACAACATCTACGAAGAGTGGCTCTACATAAGCCGCCCGTAACCAGAGAACCTAAAAGATCATTTTTGTTCTTAGTTCAAGTGTCTCCCAAGAGGACTTTTCCCACTTGGTCAATTACATCTTGGGGATACCCAATAATAATTTATATAAAAAGGGTTTCACTTTATACTATTGTAGACTTGGGGAAATAGATCATCAAAGGAAGGTTAGTCCGTGTAGGAACGCCTCAATGCTTCAAAGCTCTCACTAAGACAACAAACATAGAGTGAGTCTCTTACATCTCGAATGGGTAGCGACTCATCATCACACGAAGCTCACAGATCCCATGGAATAACCATATTCATCTTGATAAGGATATCCCAATACATCAAAGCACGTTTGAGCCAAAATGGCAAATGAAAAATCGTCTTATTCCAAATGTACTGCAGCTCATCAACATCAAGCCATCAAGATGATATCAATGAAATCAAAAGAGTGGCAGGGCTCAAAGAGCTCAACACCAAGAAGGATAGAATAATCCCTAGAAGGTAGAGGTAATCGAGTCAGGATATATTGGACCCATCATCCCAAGCCACTAGGACCCTAACTCTACCCGGACATGAATGTAGTTGACCCAACACGTCCAGAGATCCCCTGTCAGTAATCGTGAATTGCATCATACACGGGGAATCTTAGTAGCCCTAAGGTTAGAGGAAAGAAAATCTATCCTATGACTATAAGCCAAAGCTCTAAGAGGTGGGACTCACATCTACTGAAGTGGCGAGGGTGCCTCAGGAAAGAAGTGAAAGGGAGGTTCAGCTATAAAGCTGCAAACCCTCCAAACAAAAGGACTTACACCCCTCTGGGCCTGGAGTTTTATAACACCATAGAGGCACTAGACAACCACTTATCTAAAAGGTGTTTTGAACAAGTCGGGTGGGAGATGCACCGGGGCTTCTCCTCAGGACATGCAAATCTGAAATCAATTGTCTAGAGCGGTCCTTAAATATTGTGGAAGCCCTATTAATATGACTTTTGGAGTTCATATTAATATTAAATACAATGCAACCCGTTTAAAATCTGGCC
The DNA here is from genome assembly GCA_022702705.1 of Papilionanthe hookeriana x Papilionanthe teres. Classification (NCBI taxonomy): domain Eukaryota; kingdom Viridiplantae; phylum Streptophyta; class Magnoliopsida; order Asparagales; family Orchidaceae; genus Papilionanthe; species Papilionanthe hookeriana x Papilionanthe teres. Next base: position 64,085 of record JAKZJZ010000037.1, on the reverse strand, counting down.
TAAAGGCATGCAGGAAAGTAAGATATATAATTTTTAAAGTCTTGAATATTTTAATTATGAAAATTCATTATCTTTAACGTTTTATTAGGATTTTATAGAAAATTTAGATTTTATGTCCTAATGAGCCTATATTGGATCGTGATTCCAAGACAAATTGCAGAAATAAATAAGGAAAATATTCTAAGCATTCGGGCATACAAAAGGAATAAAATGCTAGCCAAATAAAATATATAAAAGGACCATGTCACTGGCTTGGAAACATATCCTAAGAAAGAAGAAGACAACCAGACTTCACATATACATGCCTGATCCTAATTCTATACATTAAAATCAAAAGCAGAATTAAGATAAAGGACACGAGCATCTACACCTGGTCCTTGTCATGTGGTTTCCATGTCAAACGCCTCTGAACCCTGTGTTTGTATCTTATTTCTGCTACAAGACTCTCCCAACTCTAAAAGTACATAGGAAAAATGAGAAAAGACTTGACCTGCATGAAAAACAAGTGTTTGCGAAGAAAGCCATGCAACTCATAATGAGTCGTGCTTGGTGGGGGAGCTAAGCAGCACTTGCAAGCAAAGGGTTAGTAAAAATCATTACATGCTCCCCCTTTGAAAAGTACCTGTGTGTGTGTGCATGATATACCTATAATATATATCAATTTTATACACATTTTTATACATATTTTTGATGATATTACACTTTAATGGAAAGTATTTTTGTGTTTTTATTTCAGGAACAATTAAATGGACTAAACATGTCAAAAGAAGTGAAAAATAAACAAATTTAGAACAAAAATGAAGGAGATAAAATGAATTGGGCTGCTTAAGTGCCAGCAGACAGAGAAGGCCGCGCCTAAGTGTCAGAGGTCCCGTGCTTAAGCATCAGGTACTTACTTTGCAATTTCAATGAATTTTTTTACAAATTTTGAAGATGTGTTTGAGGTACCCTTTGGTACAAATGTGGGTAACTGATCAAGGGCGCCAAAAGACATTCAAATTTCACTTAAAAGAATGCATCTCTTGGGTAGATTCATTGAATATACATTTTGAAGAGACCTCAATGCACCTTTTGAGAAAGCAAAAAAGAAAGGACTTGAAAAAGAAGAAAAAAGAGCAGTAAGATTTAATTTTTAGAGGAGTTTTTTAGGTAATTAGAGAGTAGTTATAGTAAGAAGTTATAGGATTCTTACTTACGTTTTCTTCACACTTATCTCATTCCTCGTGAAAGAGAAGGTGGGTAGAGATTTTTAAGTAGAAATTCAATGTTTTAGAGAGATTTAAACCCTCCTAGGTTGGGCGACCAGTCCTAAGGAGTCTTGTAAGAGGAAGGACGAGATTCAATAGAACTTCAAGAGCTTGGTGGAGAGGAATTTAAGATAGGTTTTTATCTTTCTACTTTATTGGTTTTAGTTGAAGACTACTTGTGTTTCTACATGATTTCTGATTTTAAAATTACTTGTTGTTGTGTTTTCTCCATAGATTATGAGTAGTTTTTTTTTTTTATCTTTTTCCTTAAAAATGAAAAGTGATTAAGTTTTGGATGGAAGTTATGTATGTATTGATTTTTAATGTTGGAAGAAGTTGTGTTGATTTAATCATTATGCTTCATTTACTTCTTGATTTGGCCAATTAAGATGTTAACATTGTTGGAGAACATGTAAGATCCTAGTAGGTATTATCTCAATCAACATTTGGTAGAAATCACATGGGATTATATGGATGAGAAAGTAATTCATATAATTTTGTGCAAATAAATAAGGAAATATACATTGATTGGTGAAGAATTAGAGAAATTTAGGGTGACAGACTAAAGCCCCCAATTTGATTTTTGTTTTAGGTTTTGATGTGAGACGTTAACCCCCATGTGGAGGGAAAGGAGGGAACTCTAAAGTGAGTGCTAGTATCTTCTCCACCTAAGCCGTCTTCAAAACTATTTAAACTTTAAAGTAGTCAATATTTTTTTATAGCATCTCTAATAAGGGTAAATAATAATATTGATCATATTTGGCACAACACAATTTATATAATTTCACAAGAAAACTCTAGTACTTATTACTTATTCATGATAAGGAAAAAAATAGTTTTGATCTATACTTTTCTATTCTTACAAAAATCTAGTTATTGTTGGTTAATTGTTACTTTATTTCATAATTTAGAAATTATCAAAAAGAGTCGCATTTTTAAGTTTTCTATTATCTAAAACTGTTTAAGTATGTGTATTTTCTAAATAGATTTTGTGATCTAAAACTTTTTTAGCTTTTCAATATCCAAACTTTATTCCCCATGGGATCGATATTTTGAGGCTTAATCATAAAGTCCTATATTACTTGTTAACGATATGTATACTTGCGTAGAATCCCTAAATTTAAATATAACAGTTGAATTTTTATTTACATTGGAATTAAGTTTTTGGTGCCATTATCAAAAAGAAAATTTTATTCAAAGTATATCAAATATTATAAGAATAAATCATATTACCACAAGTATAAATATCACAAGGATCAAGATATTGGCACTGTTGCCCAGAAATAAAAAATTTTCTTTGGATTTGAAATTGAAAGAAAAATTAAAAAGAAATTTTAGAAAAACAAAAATTTTATGTTTTTAAAAAAGGTTTTATTTAAACTTTATCTGTTTATGTGTGTTGTGTTTTGTTTTCATCATTATGTTGTAATAGTTTATGCATAGTTCAGGTTCTAAAGGACTTGTGTCCTACGATTCTTAATTAGAAAGAACTATTAGAAAAATTTTAAAAATTAAAAATGCTGAAAAAAAACAAAAATTGTAAGAATTGACAAATCAAATTAATTCAAATGCTGAAATTCATCAAGTATTTAGACTTCTAATAAATTAAATTTAGACTTCTAAGAGATTATGTAAACCTTACAGTGGATGAACTTCATGGTAGTATTCAAAATCCTGCTATAGCTTTTAATTCATTTGAACTTAAACCTGCTATTATCCAAATGGTATCTAATAATCAGTTTGGGGGAGCACCAACTTTAGATCCAAATTTACATCTTGTCAATATTTTAGAATTTTGTGCTACATTTAAATATGACTGTGTTTCTGATGATGTTATTAGACTTAGGTTTTTTCTATTCTCACTTAAGGATAAGGCTAAGATATGGTTGAATTAATTATCACCTGGATCTATTAGAATTTAGGGTGATTTAGCACAGAAATTCCTTGCTAAATATTTCCCACCATCACAAACTGCGAAGCATAGAAATGATGTTACATCTTTTTGTCAGTTTGAAGGGGAATCTATTTATGAAGCTTAGGAACATTTAAAGAACTCCTAAGAATGTGTCCACACCATTCTGTGACATATAGTTAATTATTCAAACTTTTTATAATGGATTAGATGGATCTCTTAGATATATTATCTACGCAGCTGCTGGTGATTCATTGATGTCAAAAGCGTTTCATTAAGCTAATGCTTCAAATGAGAAAATGGATACTAATAATTTTCAATGACTTTCTGAAAGGGTACATTCTAAAAAGGTAGCCAATATTCATGAATCTAAAGATTTTACAATGCTAGCAAATCAAATTACTATAATTTCAAGGAAGATAGACCAATTTAGAATGAATTTTTCTCAACCAATTCCAATGATTGAAGATAATTAATTAGGTCAAATGGTAGATTCTCAAACATCAAGTGAGACTTTAAATACTATAAATAACAAGTCAAATAACCCGGATTTGAACTACTATAACCTAGGTTAGAAAAAATCATCCTAACTTTAACCAGAATAACAATTTAGGTGGTACTAATCAGCAATAGAAGAACAACAAAGTAAACCATTGGGGAATTGGAACAAACAATTTAATAGTAATTATAGATCTACTTATGCTCCAGGTTTTAATAATAATCCATAATTTAAGGATAAGAAGTTGTCTATATAAGAAGTGGTGTTACAAATGAGAAATCAGATACAGAGTCAAGGAGTTGCAACTAGAAATATTGAGAATTGGTTTGGACAAATTGCAAATTCATTAAGTAATAGAACCCAAGGAACACTTCCCAACAATACAAAAGTAAATCCAAAAGACCAAAATAAAGAGAATGTAAAGGCTGTTCAACTTAGAAGTGGAAGAGAATTTGAAGGTAGAGTTCAAAAAGAGATTGAAGTAGAGAAAGAAGAAATTGAAGAACCTAAAGTCGATGCTCCAGAAGATTTTGAGAGATCTATTTCTCCACTTAAAATTCATTTAGAAAAACCGCCACCACCTCCATTTCCTTAAAGAATTTTCCAACAAAAGTTGGATAAACAATTTTCAAAATTTCTAAAAATCTTTAAAAAGCTTACAATTAATATTCCTTTTGCTGAATCTTTAGAACAAATGTCAAGCTATGTGAAGTTTATGAATGATATTATTAACAGAAAATGAAGTTTGAAGATAACAAGACAGTTGCACTTAGTGAGAAGTGCATTGCTATAATTCAGAAAAAAAAACTTCCTGAAAGGTTTAAAGATCCTGGAAGTTTCATAATTTCATGTGCGATTAGAGACAAATTTTTTAGAAAAACTTTATGTGATTTGGGTGCAAGCATTAGCCTTAGCCATTATCTATATTTAAAAGGATATGATTAGGAGAAATATCTCCTACAACTGTAACCTTGCAATTAGCAGATTGTTCTATAACGTATCCTAAAGGAGTTGTAGAAGATGTTTTGATAAAAGTGGATCGATTTATCTTTCATGTTGATTTCATTGTATTAGATATGAAGGAAGATAAAGAGATGCCTATCATTTTGGGGAGACCTTTCCTAGCTACAGAAAGAGCAATGATAGATGTCCAAAAAGAGGAATTAACTATGCGTGTCAATGATCAAATTTGTTACTTCTAATATTTCCAAATCAATGAAATACCCTATAAAAGGTAAAGATGATGAATATTTTAGGATGGGTGTAATGAGATATCTTAGTGAATTCCATTTAAAAACAACTTATGAAAAGAATTAAAAAATGAAAGAATTAGAGAACAAGAAAGAAGAGGAATTTGAACATCTTAATTATTTAATTAAATAAGATTCAAATTTTATTCAAGAGAGTTTTGAAGTTTTGGACAAAATGGAAAAAGACAAATCTTTTCGTTCATCAATTGAGAAACCTTCTGAACTTGAATTGAAGTTACTTCTGAAACATTTAAAATATATCTTTTAGGTGATTCCTCAACTTTGATGGTTATAATTTCCTCAAACTTAATTTCAGAAGAAGAAGAGTGTTTACTGAAAATTTTAAAGAAATATAAGAAAGTTTTTAGATGGATAATTGCTGATATTAAAGGAATCAGTTCTTCAATTTATATGCATAGAACTCTGATGGAAGAAAACTGCAAACCTATGACTGATCCTCAAAGGAGATTAAATCCTATTATGAAAGAAGTTGTTAATAAAGAAATTTTAAAGTGGTTAGATGCTGATATTATCTATCATATTTCAGATAATGCATGAGTTAGTACAATACACTGTGTTCCTAAGAAAGGATGAGTAATTGTATGTTAATGAGAAGAATAAACTAATTCTAATAAGACATGTTACATAATGGCGAATATGTATTGATTATAGAAAATTAAAACTTGTCATGAGGAAAGATCATTTTTCTTTACCCTTTTAGATCAAAATGCTAGATAGATTAGGTGGGCATAAATAGTTTTGTTTTCTAGATGGATATACTGATATCACCAAATACAAATTGCTCCAGAGGATCAAGAAAAAACAACATTTACTAGTCCTTATGGTACATTTGTTTTTAGAAGAATGCATTTGGTTTATGTAATGCCCCTGCTACATTTCAAAAATGTATGATGGCTATTTTCTATGATTTAATTGAAAAAAACATTGAAACTTTTACTGACATTTTTTTCGGTGTTTAAAACTTCATTTGAATCTTGTTTAGAACATTTATAATGAGTTCTTAAACGCTGTGAAGAAACAAATTTAATCTTTAATTAAGAAAAATGCCAGTTTATGGTAGCAGGAAGAATTGTTTTGGGACGTCACATTTCAGAGAAATGTATGGAAGTAGATCTTGCTAAAATTAAAGTGGTTGCTAATTTAACTTACCCAACCAGTGTGAGGAAAATTAGGTGTTTTTTATGACATGTTGGATTCTACATGAGATAAATTAAAGAATTCTTAAAAATTGCTAAGTCATTATGCCATTTGCTCAAGAAAGTTGTGATCTTCAATTTTGATAAGGATTGCCAAAAATCTTTTGAAATTTTAAAAGAAAAAATTAATCACTGCACCAGTTATTTTTTATCAGATTGGAAAAAACTATTTGAATTAATGTGTGATGCAAGTGATTATTCTATTAGAGCTGTTTTGGGATAGAAATATGATAAATATTCAAAGTAATTTACTATGCTAGTAAAACTCTTAATGCAGCTCAAATTAAATATACCACAACTAAGAAAGAGTAATTAATAATAGTATTTGCCTTTGATAAATTTAGATCATATTTAATTGGAACCAAATGTGTGGTGCATACAGATCATTTTGCTAGTAAGTATTTAATGAAAAAGAATGATGCAAAACCAAGACTGATAAGGTGGTTTCTTCTTTCGCAAGAATTTGATTTCGAAATAGTAGATATAAAAGGAACTGATAATCAAATTGATGATCATCTATCCAGGCTTGACTCTGACAAATTACTGTGTTCTGAAGAAGAAATTACTGAACATTTTCCTGATAAGAAATTATTCAATTTTAATGAATGTAGTGTTCCATGGTATGCAGACAATGTGAACTTTACTGTTAGTAACATTCTACCTTATGGTCAGACACACCAACAAAAGAGGAAATATTTATATGAAGCTAAGACTTATTTTTGGGACGACTCATTTTTATATAATCAGGGGAATGATCTAATTATTCGAAGATGTGTGCCGTTAGAAGATACTTTAAAAATTATTCATAAATGTTATGATTCTGATTTTGGGGGATATTTTGGTGTTAATAAAACATCATACAAAATCTTGCAATCTGGATTTTATTGGCTTACTATCTTTAAAGATGTTAATGCTTATATTAAAAATTGTGATCATTGTCAACGTGTAGGCAATATTTCTAGAAGAAATGAGATGCCTCTCAATTATATTTTGGAAGTTGAAATATTTGACGTTTGGGGATTAGATTTAATGGGACCACTTAAACCATCTTTTGGAAATTTATATATACTGTTAGTAGTAGATTATGTGTCTAAATGAATAGAAACTGTTGATTTACCTCAATGTGATGCTCAAAACATTGCAAAGTTTTTCAAAACAAATATATTTTGCAAATTTGGAATGTCGAGAGTGATCATAACTAATGGGGGAAGTCACTTCAAAAATGCAAAAATAGAAAAATTATTGAAAAAATCTTATATCAATCATCAAATTTCTACTGCTTATCATCCTCAGACAATCAGTTTGGCTGGAGTTTCTGTTGACCTCACTTTTGGTTGAGTCTCGGCTGAGAAATTAGGGTTTTAGTGTGGACGGTCATGGGTTCAGACTAGTTGGGGATGAAGACGTGCGGTCGTTGGATCACGCGTGTTTATGTTGGACAGCTAGGATAGAACTATACGAGAAGATGGAACGGAATAGCGAGCTGCGTGATATCCCAGTCAGCTAGCGGCGTCGAATGGGGGTGCGCCACGTAGGGAGTTTGATCCGCCGTAGGTTGACGTGGTTAAGTAGAAAAATCCAGATTTTCTGAATTATTTAAATCACCTGAACTTTAAAAATCCATAACTTTGTGTAGAAAAACCATAAAAAAATAAAAAAACCCACTTGCTCAGTGAACCGAGGAGAATAATGTGGAAATGGTTTGAAATTTATTTGATGCATGTATGATTTTTAATTAATTAAATACCTTCTGTAGTCTTTTAAATTCTCCATGCATTAGGACATTTCACTATCGCTTGCCATTTTAGCATGTTGTAGCCTCTGTCATGGGGATCTTCCCTGATTTTATCAAAGTCAGAGGAGACATCTATAAAGAGATCTATATTTTCCAAGCTTTTGCATCTATTTTGATAAATTGATTCCAATAATTATCATGTTGATTAGAAAATTTTTAAAAAATTATGGTAGGTTCCCTATGACCACAGGACCCTAGAAAAAATAGTAATTTGATTTAAGTCACTAAAACTAACTCTAATGGTAATTAAGACCTAAATATACAATAAAAAATAAATAGGATTATATGTAAATGTAAATGGCTTAAAAATAATTCTCCACTAAACTTTAAAGGTCAGAGAACTCCCCATAAAGATTTCATGACATTTGGAGTTCATTTAGCCATCTAAATGAATTTTTGAAGTGAAATGATAATTTTGAACATTAAAATAATTTTAGTAATTAAAATACAATTCAAAAATTTGTTAAATTGGTTTTGGGAGTTCTCTGTGATCAGAGGAATTTTCTAAAATTAAAATTGGAATTTTAATAAAATTTTCATTTTTAACTATATTTTAAATATTTAAATATTTAAATAATAATAAAAATCACAAAAATATTAAAAATCATTAAATTATCACATTTGTTCTCCTAATCACTTATGAACCATCCATATAATTTTCCTAAGCCTCAAAATCAAAATATTAATGTTTAAAGGCTTAAATTAATTTTTAAAAGACTAAAAATGAATTTCCTTAATTTTTCACTAAAATAATTCTAATAATTAAAATAAATATAAAATAAATATAAAATTTATTTCTCTGGGTTCCCTGACCTTAGATGGACTTAAGAAAAATATAAAATTGAATTTTCAACCTTTAAAATATTTTATAATTAATTAAAATTCCAAAACTTAAAATAATTCTAATATTTAAATTAAAACTAAAAAAACATGAAATTTGGTCAAAGTGGTCCTCTGGTCTAGGTCTACCTCCAATAAAAATTTTAAAGTCACAGAGGTCTTATTTTGGGCAAGTTATTGAATTTTCATTAAAAATCCCTTATTTTTGCATTAAAATAAATATATAAATTAAATTAAAATTTGAAAAATAATAGTTTCTACTCTAATGTTTTAATTGACCCATAAGTCGAGACACATAAAAATTTCAAAGTCATTTGAATTAAATTTAGTGAATTATGAGGTGATAAAGGCCTTCAGGGGTAAAATCATAATTTTAAGAAATTTAGCCTTAATCAATATTTAGGCTTAATTAAAATGGGAAAAGGGCAATAAATGACCTTAATCATTATGTTTGAATGATTTAAACATCAAGGGATAAATGGTAGAAACCCACTGTAATTTTGTCACACCAGAACTAAACATTTAAATTTCATTAATTATTTTAATTTGGAAGAAAATTAAATTTAAAGAGCCTTCAGGTTAGGGAAGTTGATATTCCACTAAATTAATACCCCTTAATTTGATGTTTAAATGATAATTCAATATTTTGATGAGAATTATAATCATGAAGGTCATTTAACTTCCTTTTCTTACCCCATCTTTTGGGATGACTAAAACATTGGCTCACTGAGCATAAGGGTATTAAACAGATAAATCATTTAATAACTATGATAAGTCCAAAAAGACCCCGAGGAAGCTCAAAAGTATTGTGAAAAATTTGAGCCTCTCCTGGATCTTTTCACAAGCCTTCTGGACACCTTGTAGAACAACTGGACCTATTATATCTATTAAATGAAAAATATCTCTCAAATAAGTGAATAGAACCCACCAGGTTATGACATAGAACTTTGTAAGCTTATGACGAACATATCCATAGATTTTAATTTCCTGCAAATTATAAATGTTTATTTCAAGAATACTAAAGTTTCAGATGGAGATGGTGGGAAGACTTACCATGTACGCTTTTATTTTATTTCAATTTACTTACCTGCACTCTACTGTACTTTATCTCCTTGCAAATTTTCATGCTAAAAAACAATGTCACTCTGCATGAAAACTGAATCCTTTAGGATAACCACAAAATTGAAACCAAAAATAAAAAATTAAAAGTCAAGACAAGAAAAGATTCATCGCCACAACATTAAAAATATAAAGCAACTCAAGATTTAATCATAAACAAAACAGAAATCACAATTGCAACTAAATTAAAACGTCTCGTTGGATGATCGGGAATCCCTCGGAGGAGGTAACCTACATGTTGCTAACAGAGTTTTCCCAAGGTCTAAATGAAAGTACCAAACTCATTAAGTTGAGTTTAGAAAATTCATTTGTACTAAGGGGATACGATGAAAATAGTGGCGCCGAGATGATAGAACCTTGAGATCTTAACCGATGTCGCTATAATCAACTTTAATGTTCCCCTAATAAAATATTAAGACACCTCAATTTAAATATTTCCAAAACATGACACTTCTCTTTTCTCTTACAATTGACACTTCTTTAAACTAAACCTGCTACGACGAGGAGCTTGGAGCATGCATGGTGGGCAGCACGGCCATCTTCGACAGTGAAACTCCTTAGAAATTAAAACAACAAGCCATAAGACTTCGAGGTAGTTTGCTTAGTGTAGCATAAACCCTCACATTTTCTTTAGGCCCTTGCATGACCATATTGTGCAACATAAGCTCTAAAGTTGTTTTAGGTTTCTGAGGTTGTCGTCGGATATGATATAAATCTTCCTATCTTTCAGGCTATTCACATGATCAGTATCAAGTGAATGTAAGCCCTAAATAATAAAATTGACAGGATGAAACATCAAATAAACATCCTAATTTGAAGCCAAACCCTAGGATAGTTTGGGAAGACATCAAGGTTTTCCTTGAATCTAGGTCCTTCCCCTGGTCTTCTCTCCTTTGGATTCTAATAAATTGAAATGTTCCAGAATTTGAAGCCATTCACTTATTGAATTTCAGACTGTCACATTTCCTTTGAAAACCATACCTTTGGAAGTCATGAATATAAATGTTTCCTGATCTATATCAAGAGTTTTCTTAGGTGACTTTGGTTATCTAAGATGTAATTAACTATAGGGGCTTTCCCTTATAGGAAACTTAAAGACCCAGATTAATATAAACCCTATCTAATTCCTTCATATTATATAGGAGAAATTGTCAGTCAACAATGGTTTGCAGGCAAAATGAATGTCTTGAATCCTTTAGTTTATTTAATCAAGCCTCGCTCTGAGCAATGTATCTATTCTTTGGGAGAAGTACATGTCTTGTGGTGAAGCGCTTGGTTATTTAAACTGATGTTTATATGAGATCAGTTTGATTTCATATTTTTCAAATTAAAAATAATTTTTTCAAAAACCTATATATATATTAAATTAAATCAAAATTCTATTTTATAAAATTATGTTTTAAACATTTCACAAACCCCCACAAGAGAAAATTTAAACAGCCGACAGTTTCCAATAGAGAAATCAATATAATTTTGGAAAAATCTATAAATCCAACAAAACTGGATTGCTTCGTCAAACTTGATTATGTTTTGTGGGCTTATAATACTTCATATATAACTCCTATAGGAATGTCGCCATTCAAGTTAATTTATGGGAAAGCTTGTCATTTACCAATGAAACTTGAGCATATAGCATATTGGGCTATTAAAGAATTTAATTATAATTTGAAGGATGCTGGTAAAAAGAGATTATTGAAAGTAAATGAGTTGGAAGAAACAAAGAATGACCCTTATGAGAAGCTAAGATTTATAAAGATAAGATGAAAAGTGGCATGATTAGAGGATTCATACTAAAAATTTTGAGCCTGGGCAACAAGTTTTGCTTTATAATGCAAGATTGAGGTTATTTTTAGGAAAACTTAAGTCCAAGTGGATAGGCTCATTTATTATGAAAAAAGTTTATCTTTATGGAGCTGTGGATATCAAAGATCCTAAAACCTTGAAACTATTCAAAGTGAATGGTAACAGACTGAAACCCTATTTCTTAGGAAATCAAACTAAATTGAATGATGTTTTAATGATGGGTCACCCAAAATAAATACTGGGTACATTGGGCTGACGATGTAAAACCAAGCGCTCTGTCAGAGGCAACATAGTTATCAGTGTGCTTTTGTTTTTAATGTTATGTGGTTGTGTTTGTTTTAGAGAATTGTGGTAGTATTTTGAATAAGTTGTCATAATTTTAAGACTTTAATTGATGTCTTAGACGTGTTGGAATGAAAATTTCAATGTTAAGCTGACCTGGGCTAAAATGAACATTGGCGCTTAAGCATTCAAATTGGGCGCTTAAGTGCAGGTGTTATAAAAATGTGCCTAAATAATGTTCTAGAAGAATTAAATGTAGTAAAGTGGTCTTGAATGTTATTTGGTGGTTTTTAAACGTAGGAAGTGGGTAAAGGAAAGAGTAATTATATTAAAAAATTTTAAAATTATTACTTAAGGTTTCTTCACATTATCTCATTCTTAGTGAAACGGAAGGTGGGTAGAGATTTCTATATAAAAATCCATTATTTTAGATAGATTTTAACCCTCTAGGGTTGGGCGACTAGTCCTAGGGAGTCTTGTAAGAGAAATGAAGAGATTCAAAGGAACTTCAAGAGTTTGGTGGAGAGGAACTTGAGATAAGTTTTTATCTTTGTACTTCATTTGGTTTTAATTGAGTATTTTCTACATGATTTCAAATTTAAAAATTACTTGTTGTTGTGTTTTCTTCATGGATTCTGAGTAGTTTTATTTATATTTTCCCTTAAAATTAAAACTAATTAAGTGTTGGATGGAAGTTGGGGAAGTATTGATCTTTAATGTTGGAATAAGTTGTGATGGTTTAGTTCTTACACTTCATTTACTTCTTGATTTGGCTAATTAAGATGTTAACATTTGTTGTGAGAACATGTAAGATCCTTATAGGTATTGTCTCAGACAGCTATTGGTAGAGATCACATGAGATTGTATGGATGAGAAAATAATTTGTATAAATTTGTGCAAATAAATAGGGAAATATACTTTGATGGGTGTAAAATTAGAAGATATTAGGGTGACAGACTAAAGCCCCCAATTTGGTTTATTGTTTTAGGTTTTGATACAAGATGTTTGCTTTCAGGTGGAGGAAAAAGAGGGAACGCTATAATGAGAGCTAGTATCTTCCCTATCTAACCTGTCTTCAAGACTATTCAAACTTTAAACTAGCCAATGTTCTTTATAGCATCTCTAGTAAGGGTAAAGAATAATATTTCTCATATTTGGAACAACACATTTTGAATACTTCCACAACATAATTCCTATAATTATTACTTATTCATGATAATGAAAAATATATTTTCATTTATACTTCTTTAATCTTACAAAAATCTCGTTATATTTAGTTAATTGTTCACTTTATTTCTTAATATAAGAAAATTCCAAAAAGAATCACATTTTCAAGTTTTATAATATCTTAAACTGCATAAGTAAGTGTATGTTTCTAAACAGATTTTGTGATCTAATTCCTTATAATTATAAATTTCCTAAAGAATCTCAGTGGATTCGATATTTTGGGTCTTAATTAGAAAGTATATATTACTTGATAATGATACGCATACTTGCGTAGAATCCATAAATTTAAATATAACTCTTAAATTCTTATTTACATTAGAATCAAGTTTTTGGCGCCATTATAAAGAAGGAGATTTTATTAAATGAGACTAAAATATTATATCATAAATATAATTATAAATCATATCATCACAAGTATAAATATCAGAAGGGAACAATTATCAATGAAACTTGAAGCACGCTTCATATGCACTATTTCACTCAAATTTCTATGAAGACATATGTTTGAGCCATCTAGGTGATGGTTATTCAAATTGTGAGAAAGTGCAAATGTAATGAATAAATGAGTTATACATATTATGGCAAGTGGACAAAAGTTTCATTGAACTTTAAGCCAAGTTACTATTTAAAATCTTGAATCACCAAGCAGGCTTTGTATCTAGCCATTGTTCTATCGTCATTATATTTAGTTTTAAATGTTCACTTGTAGCTAAAAACAAACTTTTTGATTTCTACTAGAAGCCAGGTGTTTTTCTTGGTTCTTTTCAGCACTCAGAATCACCTGCTTGTCTATTTATGTGTCGTCGTATTGTTCCACTATTCGAATAAATTTCCCTCTAGAATCATATCAATGATTCAAAGAGGAGAAGAATCTAATAACAAAAGGAAGTAAGACAACAAATATTCAAACAAAAATAAAAAAGAAAAGAGACGGAAGGCTTATGTATGGGTAATGCTCGTGTGATGGGTCAAGAGTATACGTCCAAACAATTTTTAACAAAAACTTGACTCTCGATAGTCAGCCTTCAATATTCAGCTTTTAGTACACGTCCTTCAATATTCATACAACCTTTCCCCAAATGTCTATCACATGACATTATAGACCAGTCCCTTCATGTCCACTTCTAGACTTATCCTTCCATTTTGCGATGGGGCGAGAAAACTATTCTTACTTTGATGCTCTGAGTAGCCACTTCTAGTTAGGAGTGTGAACAAGTCGAACATGAGAGCACCCGTGCTTAGGTTTTGCTTAGTTCGTTAAAAAATACCATTGTTAGTGTTCGACTCGTTTATATTTTAAACACAAAAAATTGTACGTGTTCGGCTCATTGGTTTAGCAAGCCGAACACAAATTGTTCGCAAACAAAGAGTCATTTTGACAACCCAACTCACACAGGCGAGGGATTTAAAGGGTAGGGGGGAAATTTAAATATTATTATAATTTAATTAAATATATTTTTATTTATATTTTAATTAGTAATTCTAATTGATTATAAATCTTTGTAGACTTGTAGATAATTAAATTATTTAAAAATACTACTCATCTAATTTAATTATTTCGAGCTAAAATGAGATGAACACAAACGAATAGATCTTTGTTCGTGTTCTGCTCATTTTCTTAACAAACAAATCAAAATTTTTTTTAACGAGCCGAACACGAACTGTTCACGATTAACAAGCCGTTTTTACATCCCTACTTCTAGTTATACAAACATTATGATTTTTTTTGTGATATACATACATATATATATATATATATATATATATATATATATATATATAAAGGAGCTATATTTGCTCCCTAAATGTTAACAGAAAATGTGGGGTTACAAGCAAAACCAATTGGGAATTAAACCAAACCATCCCAATGAACCCATAAAAAACAGAAAGGTAATATCCAAACATCAAATACAATAAAAAAAAACACCGAAAACTTGGCTCTAGTGAGGTAGTGGCACATCGAGCAGACTCGGATTGCAATTCAAATCCATCCCGATAAAATGCATCATAAGATATATGGTGTCATGCAGCAGAATAAAACCGAAACCTCGATTATATGAGTAATGTTCAAGTCCGAAATGGGGAGAACTCAAATTATCCCCATTAATTAGGATCTTAAGCTCATAGGGGGGAAATTTGAAACCAGGACAGTAGGAGAGTCAGCACCATTTCAGGCCAGCCAGTTGGCTAGTTTGTTTCCCTCTCTGAAATTGAAAGAAAATTGGGTCTGAGGGGATTTCATGGTATGGATTTGCTGCAGCCAGTAATTGTGATGCCAATGTGTGTGGGTAACACTATTTAGGCTTTGAATCAATTCATTGGAGTCCACCTCAATCCAAATATTGTTCCAGCAAGCTTTCCAAGCTAACAGAAGTGCCCACAGCACAGCTATTAGCTCAGCCTCAAAAGGGTCTTGTGCAGCAACAGGGGATTGAAAATATAAAAGGCATTAACCACAATTGTTTCTGAAAATACCCCCCACTCCTGCACTATCGTTGGAGTAACTGCCATCAGTGTTTTTCTTTATGGTATTGCTGGGAGGAGGCTGCCATCTAACAATTTTAACAAGTGGTGAGCTATCAGTAGATGGTAGAATCAGCTGTAGGAGATTAGGGAACCTATTATGTGTAATGATTTTGCTTAGGTAGGATCTGAAGTTTCTCACCACTGTAGAGACAACAGCAGGAATGTCTTCAAATTTGGACTGGTTTCTAGCCATCCAGGTGAACCAGAGAATAATAAATTGGATGGTGTTAAACTTATGTTTATTCCTCTCTTGCCAGCATGTGTGGAACAACTCCCAGTGAAGATTATTGCACCCCTTTCTTAGGTGAGAAATAAGGTCCATCCACATAGATTGTGAGAAAATGCATCTGAAAAATAAATGAGGTAATGTTTCTTCCTGCCGGTGACATAGTACACATATAGAAGGCCCTCTCAGCCCTTTCAATTTAAGTATGTCATCAGTGGGGATGATACTGTGAAATGCTCTCCAACAAAGGAAAGACATGGATGGAGACAAAAATTTGCTCCAGATAATTTGCCCCCAAGGTACAAAAGGCCATTGAAAAGTTTTACTATAGATGGCTTTGGTAATACTTTGGAGCTTATAGATTTCCAGATTAATGTGATCAGGTCTCCCTCTGGAGAATTTAACAGTAGAAATTTGTTGAGCTGAGTGATCCTGAAGAATTGATCTAAGGTGTGGAAGAGACCAGTTTTGACCATCCTAGAAATCAACCAACATTAGAGTATGATCTACCTGAGCAACTTTTGGGATTAACCAGTCTTTAGGGCACCAGTTGTCAAGCCAGAAAGTAATCTCCCCATTTTCCAATTCCCAAATGAAGTGGTTCTCAGCCTCCTGTCTAGCTTTAATCATTTTTACCTAGATTTTAGAATCCCCCACTCTTCTAACTACAAGGGAGAGATGGATATGTCTGCAATACTTTCCTTTCAAAAATTTTACCCACAAAGAGGTCTATTCTCTGAAATAAATCCACGGTTTGTAGAAATTAATCTGCTGCAGATGATGGAGTCCTTTGAACCCCAAACCACCAGCCAAGGTAGTTTTAGTTGCTTTTTGCCAAGAAGTCCAGTGCAACTGATGTCTCTGTCCAGACCACAGGAATCTATTAAAGGCCCTCTCTAGTTGCAATTGTGTTCTCTTTTTCAGGGTTGTCACTTGCAACAAATAAGAAGGGAAGGTGGTGAGTATGCTCTTCTGTAAAGTTATTCTACCTCCATTAGATAGGAAAGAGTTGGTCCAGCAGTTCAATTGGGAGTTAATCTTATTAAGGATATCATCAAATTGAAGTTTCTTGGTCCTTCCTAATGTAAGATAGACTCCCAGGTATTTAAAAGGAGGAGTAGTAGAGGAGAAACCGAGTATGATCCGTAATCCGAGTGCTTGATGTGGGCTGGTGTGTGTTTAGAAAATATCATCCGACATTTATCGAGTTAAGAATCATACCGATCGTGCTTCGAAAGGAGTCCAGAGCAGTGTTTTAATTTTTTAACAGCAGTTTTGTGGGCCTTTGAATATAGCATAATATCATCTGCATACATAAGGTGAGATATAGCAATATTAGATCTATGATGGTACCTGGAGTAATCTTGTTGCAGGATATCTCTATCAATCATTCTTGAGAGGTAATCCAATGACAGAATGAATATTGTAGGTGATAATGGATCTCCTTGCTTGAGTCCCCTAGTTGCTTTAAAATTACCCCAGGCTTGGCCATTAATCAGAATAGA
This sequence comes from Papilionanthe hookeriana x Papilionanthe teres, assembly GCA_022702705.1. Classification (NCBI taxonomy): domain Eukaryota; kingdom Viridiplantae; phylum Streptophyta; class Magnoliopsida; order Asparagales; family Orchidaceae; genus Papilionanthe; species Papilionanthe hookeriana x Papilionanthe teres. Next base: position 46,637 of record JAKZJZ010000037.1, on the reverse strand, counting down.
GTGATCATTAGATTCCAGCCATCTTTTGATAAGATTGTAGAACTGATGCTTAAATCCTCTAGCAGTAAGAACTTCCATAATGAAATCCCAACTGATGGTGTCATAGGCCTTTTGAATATCCAACTTGTAAATCATGTTGCCCCCCCTTATGCACCTTTTCCAGATCCTTAAGTAGCTCTTGAGCCAGAAGTATATTGTCATTGATGGATCTTCCTTTAATGAAGGCTGATTGGTTTGGTCTGATCAATTTATCAAGGTGAGGGTGGAGCCTTCCCACAAAAATTTTGCTAATTGTCTTACTGATCACAGAAGTGAGGCAGATTGGCCTGTACTGGTTCCAATTCTGAGAGTTGTTATTCTTGGGGACCAACACAAAATTAGAAGCACAAAAATAGCTTGGGAGAGGTTGGCCTCGGAAAAAGCTTTGAATAAGCGATGACCACATCCCATTTAACTACTTCCCGGGCTTTATGATAAAAGTCTGCTGTGTAAGCATCCGACCCAGCAGTTTTAGAGCTGTCCACAGACCTTATTGCACTCCAGATTTCCTGCTCAGTGGAAATATCAGTAAGCCCCAGATTTCTGGTGTATTGAACATCATCTGGAATAGTGAACTATCAAGACATTCTGGGACCATTGTTGTGTGTAAGTAACTTCTCAAAATACTTAATAGCATCCTGGGCAATAGCAGGAAGATCCACAAGCATGTTACCCTCTTCGATTGAATACTATGAATATTGTTACATTTCATTACGTATTTAATATAGGCATGATAGAATTTGGTGTTCCCGTCACCATGTAGGAAATGATTTATAGCAGATTTTTGTTTTAATAGTAAATCCTGTCTTTCGATTACAAGCATAAGGTTAGCTTGTCTTTGTAATAAGTCGTTCTTCATTTGCAATTCCAGCTTGGACTTTGGCTTCCGGATCAATAACATCTTTCTCAGCCACATTTACAGCTTGAAATATATCACCAATAGAATTCCAACTCCAATGTCTTAGAGCTTTACTGAGTTAAATCTGAAGTAGACTTAACTTGATAAGGGGGGATGGATGAGTAATATTGCACCAATTGTTGTAGACAGTACTCTGAAAATCTGCATGAGTGGACCACACATTCAGGTATTTGAAAGAGGGAGGAGAAGTAAGAGGATTAGGGGAAGTAATGGTGATAAGAAGAGGTCTATGGTCAGATTCGGCAAAGCTCAGATGAGTCACAAAAGTGAGGAGCCACTTGGAGAGCCAGCAGCTATTAACGAGAATTCGATCCAACCTTTCCCAAATATTCCCTCTTTTCCAAGTATAAGCAGGACCACTGAACCCAACATCAAATAGATTTGCTGCATGTATATTATCATTGAAGTTAGACATCTTGGCCAAGCTAGGTGTCCTACCCCCCAACTTTTCAACAGAAGAACCAATACTGTTAAAATCCCCACCCACTAACTAGGGGGAGTTGAGATTAGCACCAATGTTATGAAGATTAGACCATAAGTTCTTTCTGTCTTCTTTTTTGCACCCAACATAGACAAATGTAGCAAAGCCACTTTGTCCATTAATATGGAAAGAGGAATGAATGAAGCTGCGATTGTCAATAAGGGGTGTCCAGGAGATTTCCTTTCTACAAAAGATCCATATCTTATTGTTGCGAGTTGGCAAAATGTCCAAAACCATGAAATTTATTGATAATTTTGTTGGGGTATTTGTGCACCAGAGGTTCAAATATAGCAAAACACCAAAGCTGGTGTTTTTTGATGAGGTAAAAGATTCTTTTCAGAGATAAGGGGTTACCCATACCCCTAATATTCCAGCATAGCAAATTGATCATTAGATTGGGGGGTGGGATTTAGATGCGGTCTTTATAGATCCGACCAATTCCCCATCGTTAAGGGAGTCCCTAATTTCTGAGCTTCAGTATTAATCTTTTTCTTCTTTCTTGATATTTGAGTGTGCCATTTCCCCTCTAAATCATTCTGCATCTCAGAAATGACATTGGTGGTTAAATCTTCTGACAAGAAATCAGTGGATTGTGAGGGGGAGATAATTATAATATCTTCCACTTCTCTTCTACACCAGTTAGCATTCTCAACAAAGGGGGACCCCAACACAAGAGGAGACCCACTATTGGATATGTCCAACTTATTGGGGGAGATAGAGCCAGTGCTAAGCCCCTTATTAGGAAGTAGAATTAAATTCTCCTTTGGGGAATTAGGGGATCTCACAGCAGATTCCTGCTGTAAAGGGGTGACAGCCTCCTGCACTCCAACTATATATGGTGCAGCACCTTCAGAATTGGGTGCAACATCAACAGCAGTACTGGTATATGCTTTAACCAAATTAGGAGCTCTTCTGTTAGGGGGTGAAGTCTATAACATCTGTCATTAGTGTGCCAAATATTTTACAATGTGAGCAAAAATAAGGTTTTTGTTGCATAATGACCTCTTGCCATTGCCCATCTTTTGCAGTCCCAATCCAGATTTTCTTTATCTCAGGCAAGGAAACATCTCTTTCAACCTAAATTCTAGCTAGTTCGGGTTTTGCCTTATTGATACTAGCAGTATCACATCTGAGAGGGGTCCCAAGTGATCTACCATTTTGGAAAAGAGCATTTTGATTAAAGTATCTATAAGGGAGATTAGGGAATTTGAACCAAATTGGTACAATGAGAGGGTCTTTGCTAGGATCAAAATCTGAGGTCCACTTTATTATCTTCATTTCCACTCCTGCAATACTAACCAACTGTTTAGCAAAGAGCAATGCATAGTCCTCCTCATTAGAGAAATTGACTAATAAGTGCCTGCCATCCAGGAGACCAATCTTCCAGCTTCCTTTGAAGTTTAGAGACTCAAAGTATTTCCTCACAAGCTCCATCTTAGGGTGACCCAGCATAAATTTACCAATTAAAGTTAATTTTACCTCTTCATCCAACTCCTCCAACTCCTTTTCAGTAAAAATAACAGCTGGGCATCCCTCTTTCTCCTCAATAGGTCTAATAAAAGGATAAGAGGATCTTCCAGCTGCAGCATCATGTAAACTTTGAGGGAAAATGAGTTTAGAGGGATCAGAAATGGAGGGGGCATTTCCCACCACTCCAGCATAAGTTGCTTTAGCCCAGGCAATAATTGTTTCCAAATCAATAGGGCAGGACATTGGAAGACTCCAAGGCACAACCAGAGACCAACAGAGCACAAGAAACCAGAATCTGAACCAAACTGAATCAAACCAGCAGGAAGAAACAACCACCCAGAAGAGGTTCCCAGAACAGACAGGGAAACTGAAAGTTTAAGTAACCCTCCAGGACAGAAGCACAAAATCAAACCACAGCAGCAGGGAGCTAAAAATCAGTGGAGCAGTAATATTTGAAAAGTGACCAGCCCAGGAAGGACCTACCCCCCAGCAAGGAAACCATAAACCAATACCACACCCCTCAGAAGTCCAAAGCAAAAAAGCACCAACTATCCCACTCACCTGAGCCACCACCAGAGAACCAGCCGCCGGCAGGGTCATGGTTGAAACCCTAGCAGAGCACAGTTCCCAGCCGCCATATATATATATATATATATATATATATATATATATATATATATATATATATATATATCCGTGTGTGTGTGTGTACGTAAACGCGCGCGCGAGGCTTGGCTCATTGGTAGCGGCCTTTGGCTTAAGTCCCTCAGGTCAAGGGTTCGAAACCCACCCATTACAGGAGGATTTGAATAAAACACATGACTGAAAAGGGGGTCTCCTCCTCGGTCAGTTCAACCTATAAGGGGTTGATCGGTGGTCTCTGACTGTCAATTAATCTTAAAATAATATATATATATATATATTTCAAAAAGGTGAGTGCATTAGAGGAAATATTACATCTGAGATGTGGTATGCCCAAACAATCCCCATTTAGCAAAAAAGACAAAAAAGAAGAAGGAATTATATGACAAGTAATTAGCTGTGATGAAGATGCTTCATAGGTAAGGTGATGTGCAGGTTTGTTGCCCTTTCTAGGGATATGAGACCAGATGACATGAATAGATGAAGCAAGATGAAGATTTTTCTTCAGCCAGATGGTAAGGTACCATGGTGGGGAGGTATGCAGGAGAATATCTGAAGTAGCTGTAAACAGTCGACTTCCATGTGAAGATTGTTCAAGTTCAGTGCTAAGGCCAATTTCAGCCCCTAAAAAACTGCGACAGTCTCAGCTTCCAGTGCATTTTGGGCATCAATAGGAGAAGCAAAGTACCATAAACATTGCCCTTTGAAGTTTCTGCCGATGCCCCCCATACCTGCCCCCCCAATTGATTAAATCCCATCAGTGTTTAATTTCAGCCAAGGTTGAGAAGGGGCCCTCCAGAGAACTAGCTGGACAGTAGATGTAGCCATCTTCTTAGAAGGGCGAGCAGAATCCTCTAGCTTCTTAATAAAGTACTGGCAGTGGATTAAAATCCTATGAGGACTGGCTGGTAGGTTTTGGTACAAAGCAACATTCCTGGCAACCCATATAAACCAGAAGATGATGAGAGGAATATATTTTTTTGTTTGGTGTTGCCAAGTGTCCCAGCAGGAGTTGATGTTGGGTCCACTAGCTAGATGATCCTGCAGATGTTCCCCTGCTAACACAGCAGACCAAACACATCTGGATGTCTCACAATGCAGAAATAGATGATCTATGCTTTCCTCAGCAAAATGGCAGAGCTGACATCTGGATGGTCCTCTGATTCCTTTAAGTTTTAGAATATCATCAGTCGGGAGAAAACTTCTGAAAAGTCTATAGTAGAAGAGGGCCATAGAAGGAGAGATATTAGTCTGCCAAATGCCATTACCCCAGTTAGAAGGTTGCCAATGGTAATGAGTTTGATAAATAAATTTGGACAGACTTTGTTGGGAGCCATTTTTAGTAATAAGGGTATCAGGAAGAGAAGGAGTAAAGGGGAGATCAAGTATACTTTGAATAATTTCAGGAGAGTTAACTTCACGCAGCTTAGAAGGATCCCACCTTCCATCTATCCAACAGTCTGAAACGGTTCTAATAGTAGAATGGATGGGCTGATAATCCCTCAAGGACTGATTTCCCAACCAATTGTCAACCCAGAAGTTGATTTGGTCTTCACCAACATCCCAAATGAATAAATTTTCAGCAGCATCTTTGACTTGAAGAAGGGCCTTCCAATTTCTGGAATCCCCTAACTTTGATGTTACCTGAGAAGGATGAGAATGGGGACAGTATTTACCTTTCATAAACCATGCCCACAAAGAATTCTGCTGTCTGAATCTCACCCATTGTTTACAGTAAAAGATATGGTTCATGTGTGATAAGTTTTTGAAACCCAGACCACCACTGCCAGGAGGGATGTAGATCTTATTCCATGAAGTCAAATGATGTTGTTTGTGTTGACCAGCCCATAAAAACTTGTTGAATGAGACTTCCAACATTCTTTGAGTGCTCTTCTTTAGTTTAATCATCTGCAGGATATACAAAGGGTATGTAGACAGTACAGATTTAAGGAGGTTCAACCTACCACCATTAGATAAAAAGGAAGAAGTCCAACATTGGATCTTGGATGTCACTTTTTTCACCATCTCATCATAGTGGGATTGTTTCCTTCTCCCTTTGATCAAAGGGAAAATCAAATACTTGAGTGGATAGGTTGAAGTAGAAAAACCAGTGAGATCTTTGATCCAATTAATCTGAGTTGGAGGTAGTTTGTTGCTAGGAATGAAATGACTTTTGGATCTGTTGAAGGAGAGACCTAAAGCCTGTTGGAAGTATTCCGGATTAGTCATAATCTTCTTGACAGCTGTTTTGCTTCCATTGGTAAACAATATAACATCATCTGCATATGCAAGGTGAGATACAATGCAATTGGATCTGTGCAAGAATCTCAAATATGGCAACTGCTGCTGGGCATGGTTAATCAGCCTTGACAAATAATCAAAAGCTAGGATGAAAATATAAGGGGAAAGGGGATCACCTGGCATTCCCCATTGATTAGAATGCTGTAATGAGAACTATAAAGCCATCTCCTAATTAAAGAGCAAAAATCATCAGGGAAGTTCCTGGCTTTCAAGGTCTGAAGTATGAAATCCCAATTGATGGTATCATAGGCTTTAGCAATATCCAGTTTAATGATGAGATTGGTCCCTCTACAAGATCTGTCAATCTCCACCAGTAATTCCTATGCCAATAACACATTATCAGTAATACTTCTCCCTTGTACAAATGCAGATTGGTTGATTGAAATTAGTGTATCCAATAATGGCTGTAATCTGGAAACAAGAATTCTACTGATGATTTTAGCAAAAATAGTAGTTAGACTGATAGGTATGAAATCCTTCCATGTAGATTTAGTATTTTCTTTAGGAATGAGTATTATTGTAGTTGCTGTGAAGTATTTGGGTAAATCAGTGCCAAGGAAGAAGCTTTGAACCACCAATGAGAGGTCTGCTTGATAACTTCCCAAAAGATCTGATAGAATCCAGCAGTGTAACCATCTGGGCCAGCAGTTTTTGTTGGATCCAAGGAAAAAACAGCCTTTTTAATTTCATCTTCCTCTGGAAGGACTGAAATACTAGAACTTTCAAAGTTGCATTCAGATTGGGTAGTATCTTAGTTTGATTCAGCTGACAAATTGGAGGACCATTATTGAAGAGTTGGTGGAAAACTGGACAGCAGAATTTGCAATGGCCTGATTATCAGTCAGCCATTCTCCCCCTTCCCCTTTTATTCTAGTTACAACATTTAACTTTCTCTTGTAGTTGATAATAGCATGGTAATACTTAGAGTTTCTGTCCCCCTGTGTAAACCATTGACAGGCAGCTTTTTGCTTCAAAAACTGTTCCTCTATCTCAATTGCTGTCATAAGTTGTTGATTAGCCTCAACTAAATCACTATCAGTAATGTTTCCATCAATGTTGGCCTGTTCAAACTGAGACACTAGCTCCTCAGCTGCAGTAACTTTAGAGTGAAGATTTTCAAAAACCTGCCAGTTCCAATCCTTCAGCTTTCTAGTCAATCTCTTATGTAACAATTTCAATTTAATTATGGGATTGTCTACTTGGTTGGAAAGAGGCTCCATCCAAGAAGATTGGACAACTTGCAAGAAGTTAGAATGTGTGGCCCAAACATTAAGATATCTGAATTTAGCTTTACTATGAATGCCATGAAGTGTTAACTTGATCAGTAGGGGGGAGTTGTCAGAACCAGCTCTGGGGAGGTGTGTAACAGTTGTGGAAGTAAAAAAAGTTAATCCAAGCCTGGTTGGCCAAAAACCTGTCTAACTTTTCCAAAATCCTTCCTCTCTTCCAAGTATAATCTGAACCTTCATAACCCAGATTGAATAGGTTAGCATCTGAAATATTATTAGAAAAAGCAGTCATTTTTCTAAGGTCTGGTTCCCTTCCTCCTTTCTTTTCACTAGGATTAGCTATATAGTTAAAATCCCCCCCAACTAACCACATATCAGCCATGTTAATACTAATTTGTTGTAAGGACCTCCATAGATCTTCTCTATCAGCTTGGTTGCTCCCAGCATAAATAAAAGTGGCCAAACCAGCTAAAACAGAGACATTCATTTCCTTTCTACTAAAGAGCCAGATCTTGTTGGAACAGTTAGCTTTGAAGTTGAATTGAGGAAATTTATTGGTGATTCTTATGGTGTTATGCTGAACCATGGGTTCAAGGATAGCAAAAGCCAGAGTTTGTGAATCCTTGCAGCAACACTAATAATATTATTCAAAAAGAGTCTTACAGCTGACATGAGGGATTTTAATTAAATTCCCATGTAAAAGAGAACTAAATATAGGAAAAGAAGAAAAGTTAGAACTATAAATAACATCCTGAGATGAAGAAGCTTTAGTTGTAAGCCAATTAGCAGGCTGGTTGCCCTCCCTGTAAATGTGACTCCAGAGAACCTCATTAGAAGAAGAAAGTAATTTGATTTTTTTTATCCAGATATGAATAAACCATGGTACAGCTGCTTGAGACAATAAAATCTGTAACAGAAGCAATGAGTCCAATTCCAAATGCACAAAATGATAATTCTGCATAATAGCAATCTTCAGTCCCCAAAAGGCAGCAATTGCTTCAGCTTCCAGAGCATTTACAGCAATGATTGGTGTTGAAAAAAACCAAACACATTGTCCTTTAAAATTTCTGTAAAGGCCCCCAATACAGCTGCACTAGTTTTGAAACTTCCATCAATATTAACCTTCATCCATGGACTTTTAGGCGGCCTACATATAACAAGAAGAACCTTGTTATTTGAAACTTGAGTTGAAAGGATAACAAAATTTTGTATCTTATTAAGAAATGTTAGACAATTTTTAACGATAACCTTAGATGATATAACCTTGCTGTTAAAAATTAAGTCATTCCTAGCCAGCCATAAGAACCAGAAAATGATAAAAGGGATGTAATAATTTACTGCAACATTCCAATCTTTCCAGCAAACATTAATTGAACTCCAAGAAGAAAATTGAGTTTGAATTCCCACAGAAATTAACAACTCCTTCCAAACTTCCTGTGCCCAGGCACAATTCAAAAAAATATGCACAATGGTCTCTTCAGCACAGTGACATAAATGACACCTAGAAAGACCTCTAAGTCCCTTGAGTTTAAGAATATCATCTGTTGGTAGCATCTCCTTGAACACTCTCCAGTAAAAGAAGGACATAGAAGGTGTGATATATTTACTCCATAGCTTTGAACTCCAATCATTCTTTTGCCAGGTAAAACAAGTTTGATGAATGAATTTGGACAGGCTTTGATTATGAGGATTTTTGGTGATAAGTCTGTCTTTCCTCCATGGATGAATAGGTGTATTTAAAATCTTATTTTGAATTTCAAGATTGACATAATCTTGGAATTTATGAAGATCCCATACACCATCACTCCAACAATCAGCAATTTTACGAATAGGAGAGTTTTGATAATAATGATTTTGAAGAGACTCATTGAACAACCAATTGTCAAGCCAGAAGTCAATCTGTCCATTGCCAATTTCCCATATAAACAACTTTTCAGCATGAAGTCTTACTTTAAGCAATTCTTTCCACGTTTTAGTATCACCAGATTTGAAACTAACTTGAGTTGGATGTGCATTGTGACAATATTTACCATTCATGAACTTGGCCCACAATGAATGCTGCAATCTGAAATTAATCCATTGCTTACAGTAGAAAGAAAAACTTAGATGTTGAAAACTTTTAAAACCCAACCCTCCACAATCAATTGGCTCACACAAATTTTCCTAATTGGTCCAATGCATTTTCTTATGTTGACCTTCCCATAAGAATTTATTGAAAATAATAGATATCATTTTCTGTGTACTCTTCTTCATTTTAATCATCTGAAGTATGTAGAGAGGAAATGTTGTTAAAACACTTCTAAGAAGTGTTATCCTTCCACCATTTGAGAGGAAGGAATTAGACCAACAATGTATTTGAGAAGAGATTTTGGAAATGATGTCATCATAGTGAGATAATCTTCTTCTTCCTTTAATTAAAGGGGAACCCAAATACTTAAGAGGATAATGAACCTCCTTAAAATTTGTGAAATCGGAATCCAATTTTTCATATGTGCACTGATTTTAGTCAGAAATTACATTTAGCTTTATTAAAGACCATTCCTGAAATGTCTTCAAAATCAGCCAATGTTTTCATGAGACATTTATTAGATTGTTTACTACCATTAGAGAACACTATCACATCATCAGCATAGGCTAGATGGCTGACCAAATGAGTAGACCTATGCTGACATTGAGTGTAAGGATGATTAAGTTGCATCTGATTCAACATTCTTGATAAATAATCAAAGACCAGGATGGAAATATAAGGAGACAATGGATCACCCTGTTTAATACCTCTACCAGATTTAAAGAAACCATGACTCCTTTCATTAATCAGCACACTATAGTAGTTATTACATAACCATCTAGAAATAAGATTGCAGAAATTAGAGTTGAAACCCCTAGCTGCAAGCACACAAAGAATAAAAGTCCTGCTGATTGAATCAAAGGCTATGGATAAATCCAGTTCAAAAATAACATTAAAACCCCTACAACATTTATCAAAATTAGCTAGAAGTTCTTGTGCCAAAAAAACATTATCACAGATGCATCTTCCCTTTATAAAAGCACTCTGATTTTCAGAAAATAGGTCTTCCAATAATGGATGTAATCTGGCTACCATTATCTTGCTGATAATTTCAGAAAAAGTGGAAGTCAGACTAATGGGTCTGAAATCTTGCCAACTTGACTTGCATTTATCTTTTGGTATCAACACAATAGTAGAGGTAGCAAAATATTTAGGAAGATCTATTCCTTGAAAGAAAGTTTGTACAGCTGAAATAATATCAGATTTAATGATATTCCAATTTTTAATATAGAAGTCAGATGTAAATCCATCCGGTCCAACTATCTTGTTTCCATCAATTGTTTTGATAACTTCAAATATCTCCCTTGCATCAGGAGGTTGAACCAAGGAATCCATATTTACAGTACTTAAATCAGAAGTTATGAGTGCAGAAGAGTAAGCAGCAGAATTAATAGGATGTGAAGAAAAAATTTTATGAAAATAATCAATTGCATCATCAGCAATTTCCTTTGAATTGACTAACCATCTATTATCAACTGACTTAATTTTCAAAATGACATTAACTGATCTTTTATATTTAATAGCTGCATGAAATTTGGAATTTCTATCACTATGCTTAAACCAATTGACAGTAGCCTTTTGTTGGAGAAATAGTTCTTCTTGCAATATAGCAGTTTGTAATCTACTATAAGCAGCACCAAGGCTATGTTCAGATTCCAATCCATCTTCTACTAGCTTCTCCAACTCAACTACCATTGATTCTGCATCAATAACCTTCTGCTGAACATTCCCAAAAATAGTCCAATTCCAATGCTTCAGTTCACTAGCAAGTCTTTTTTGTAAATGCCAAAGTTTAGTAATAAGATCATTATAAAAGACTTCTAGAGAAGCCTTCCAATTATTAGCAATCATTTGAGTATAATCAGGATGAGTAGACCACACATTAAGATATCTAAAGTCAAAATTCTTAACAGCAGGAGAGATAGCAAATTTAACAAGTAAAGGAGTATGATCAGATCCCATTCTTGCTAAATTCTTAACATTAGAAATAGGGAACATATTCAGCCAAAACTAATTAACCAGAAATCTATTATGTCTTTCATAAATAGTTGCTCTCTTCAAAGTATAAGGAGATCCTTCAAAACCAATATAAAAAAGATTGGTTGAAATAATATTGTTGGAAAAGGTCAACATTGCTTGTAGATTAGGATTTCTCCCCCCCCCCATTTTCTCACTTGGATGAGAAATAGAATTAAAATCACCACCAACAATCCAGCCATCAGCCACTGAAGAGCTAATTTGATGTAATACATTCCACAGCTCAATTCTCTCAGAGTTTGAAGTAGCAGCATATACAAATGAAGCAAAACCTTTAAACTATTCTAAATCAAAATACAAATGCAGTAATTGAGAATGATTAAGCAGAATCTTAATCTTCAATTCACTTCTATAAAGTAACCAAATTTTATTTGAACAATTAGCAAGGAAATTATATCCTGAGAACTTCTTAGTGAATATATCCAAATTGGATTTCACCAAAGCGTCTAAAATGAAAATTACCCAAAAATGATGAACCCTGTTTAAGCTTAGAAGTCTATTAAGGGAGCCAGGGTTAGCAACCCCCCTAATATTCCAACACAAGAATTCAATCATGAATAACATTTCTTCCTCCTCTAGTAAGTCTAGAGGAAGAAGTTGATGCATCAGAAGTTTGAATAATATTACCTTCAGATAAATTTTTTAACTCCAAAGATCTCTTCTTTCTAGCTTTTTGTATCATTCAGTCATTATTATGATCATTGTTAATAACTGTCAGACCTTCTGAATTTGTAACATCTTTCTGAGATACTTGCTGAAAGACAGGATATTGCATAGGTTTAGGATGAACTTCAACAACTTGATAATGAGTAATATGATTCTCTTTCACAGACTCTTGAGGAATTGTAACATTTGTAGCAACAGTAATATCAGAATCTAATTCTACCAATTCAGTAGAAGTAGATGAATCAACTAAAACAATCAATCTAGATGCCTTTGTTAATTGATCACCAGAATTTATATTTGGACAAACTTCAGTAGGAACAACCAAAGTCTTAGTATGTCTAAGAATTTCTCCATTCTCAGTAGTAGTAGGAACAACTTCAAAAGTAATAGGTAAAGTGATAGATTCAACAACAGGTTCATTTGAAGTCATTTGCATCTCTACAGAATTCCCAATAGGAGCATCAATTGAAACAACAACATTCTTGAAAGTATTCTCAGGAGCTATCACTTTATTAGATTTTAAGTGTGGATGAAGTCTGAAACAACCATCATTGGAATGTACAAACATTTTACAATGATGACAGTAATAAGGCTTATTTTCCATAATAACAGTCTGCCAGTACCCATTATGAGGTGTTCCAATCCAAATTTCATCTACATCAGCAAATGAGATCTCGTTACACAAGAATTCTAGCCACAGAAGGTCCGGTGAGCTGGAAGGTAGGCATATCCAACTTCAAAGGCCTTCCTATAGCAGTCCCGATAGCATAAAGGATTTGATGATTAAATAAGTAAAGTTTCAGATTTGGTAGTTTATACCAAATAAGAATTACAGGCGGTTATTGATGAGGATCGAATGAAGGAGACCATTTTAATAGCTTCATATAATTGCCATCAATTGAAATAAACTTTTGGAGAATAAATTGGCATAATCCACTTCCATAGATAACTGGATCATAATATGCCTACCATCAAAGAGTCCGACCTTCCAAGAACCCAGTAATTTGAAATTTTCAAAGCATTTCCTGATGGTTTTCATTTTAGGATGTCCAAGTTGAAATTTACCAATTAAAGTAAACTTATGAACATCAACTAGTGAGGAGAGTTTATCATCAGATAAAATTAAGGCAGGCTTGCCTCCTTTCTTCTCAAGTATCTTGATAAATTGTCACTCACCCTTACCTTGAACAGCATCATGATAAAATTGTGGAAAAACCAATTTGTCAGAAGGATTAGATGGTTCAGAACCAGTCACATCAGCAAAAGATTTTGAAGAAGAATGCCCAGCCATCAGAGTAGGAGAAGATTCTCAGAATTCAAGAAACAGAAATGTAGCCCAAAATTAAAAACAAGAACCCGGGAAAACAATGTCAATAAAGAACAGCAACAATTGTCAGGTTATAGTAGAAAACTAAAAGGATTAGTCTTCAAATCCCAACAAATCAGCAAGAAAAACCATCAATCTTCAAGAAATAGAAGAGGAAATCGAAAATCGCACCAAGAAGCTTCCGCAAAAATCGGATCCCAACTCCACTTCCGGGATATATATATATATATAGGGAAAGGAGCAGCTCGTGGCTCCCTACGCATTAATATAATTTTAAAATTACAAAAATTGGGGAGGGAATGGAGAAGCCTCAACTAAAAAAAAGAAATACAAGGTGCCTTAGAGGTTCCTCATTCCACATTAACAACTCCATGCAAAAAAGAGAATGATAACTGCAAAAATACATGTAATACTGTATACCAACAGAAAGAAGTATGCCCAAAAAGACATGTACCCCAAAACAAAAAAAAGAAAAGCTCTATATGCCATCTTGGTAGGTGTATATTTGAGTAAAACCAAGCATCAGCCGAAGAAGTGGCAAGCAGTAGAACTCTAAGCACAGGACCCTATACTCTTTGATGCATTCGGGACCATGAAAAGAAGGATTTCCTATTGCAGAAGTAACAGGATACCATACCAGATCAAAATTTGTGCAAGGAGAAAGTACTACTTCAAGTTTGAGAGGGAATTACTTAACCGGATATTAATGATGTCCTTAATTCCAAATATCACAGGCATTCTATCAGCAGAAACAAAAAGTAATCTTGGAAAATAGGTGCAACTGTGAGCAAAGCAGGTAATAACCAAAGAAGTAGCAAACAGTGAAGCTCGAAACACAGGACCCAGTAACCAAAACTGCCAAAGTGCCTCAAGAAGTTAACCAACATGACCTGCAAAGCGATGAGATAGAAGGTAGCATGTGGAGGTAGAAAACATAAGCAGTAGTTTGTGGTAAAGCAAAATACTCTAAAAAGAATCCCATAATGATGCAAATCTACAATCCAACAAAAGAGCATAAACCAACAGTAATGAATCCATACGAGATGGGCAGAGAAGAAATTAGCATCTAACATAGGGTAAATCCAAGGAGTCCTCAATAAGAAACTGACAGAGTGATTTTGGGAGGTTAACCTTACAGTAGGTATGTTCGCAAAGATGTTTTGCCAACCAGTCTGCAAGAGTGTTCCCCTCTCAATGTATAAAAGTGAAATATACCACCAAACGATGATGAGAAATGAGATCCCTAATTCGTTTATACAAAAAAATAAGACCCCAAGGAGGTTTAGATGTACAATTCAACATATCACAAAGCAGTTTGAAATCAGTTTCTATGCAAAGACAAAAGAAGCTAAAGGAAATCACAGTTTTCAATGCAAGAAGAGCAGCCCAACACTCAGTTTGAAGAGGGGAATCCGCAACAACAGGGGATGTAAAGTAACACAGTAGGTGGCCAGCAGGATTTCTAAAAAGCCCACCAACACCAGCTGCCAAAGAGGTCCAACTCCCATCAATGTTCACCTTCACCCAGCCGGGGGGCGGAGCTTGCCATTTAACCAAAATGGGATGACAGACATTTCTATAGTGAGTAGCTGCACCATAGAAGGCCCTCTAAGATTTATAAAAGTTGCCAAAGTATAAGAAGTAGTAATAATGGGTGTCAGAGGAGAGGTACTATATTTATGGCTATTTCTAGCACGCCATAAGAACCAAAGTATAACCGAAGGAAAGAAATTAAACTACTTGCCAAATGTAGAGAAGCTTTTCCATTCCCAAAGGAAGTTCACAATAGAGCCCCTGTGGGTCCACTTATATCAACATCCATAGCAAATAAATTCTAAACCTCTACAGCAAAAGCACATTCAAAAAATAGATCCATATAGTCTTACTCAGATGACCTACAAAGGGGGCACATGGAAGCAAGCCAAAGTCCCTTGAGTTTGAGTATGTCATCTAGGGGAAGCATAGAGAGGAAATATCTCCAAATGAAAAAAGAGATGGAGGATGAGATAAGTTTATGCTAAACCCAAGATCCCCAATACCAATCAGGGAAGGTATGTAGCTTGGCGTAGATCATTTTGCTTATAGACTAAGAGGAGTTTTTCTTCCAAATGGGGGTATCCTTTTGATCAGGATGAATGGGCAATCTCGAAATTCTAAGAGCAGTGTCTTCCCCAACCATAGCCGACAACTTAGATATATCCCACTCCCCAATTTAAAAAAATCAGACCAATAAATGAGTAGTAAGAGGAGAATGACGATAATACAAAAGACTAGACTCACCCCATGAATCATTCCAAAAGGAGATATTTCCCTCACTGATATCTGAGAAAATAAAATTTGTAGCAATTGACTTAGCCTTCAGAATAGCTTTCCAAATCATTGAATCCCCTACTTTTGAGATTACAATAGAGGGATGAGTGGAGACACATTATTTAAGATGCATGAAAGAAGACCACAAAGAATTACCCAATCTAAATTTGTATCAAAGCTTGCACATATTAACCTCTACAATATGATACAAGGTCTTAAAGCTAAAACCCCTACCTTCTTAGGCTTACAAAGTTTGATCCAGGAGGCCCACAACTTATTTGCGCCACCCTAACCTAGTGAAATTTGTTAAATAATTTCTCAAAAATTTTTATAGAGCTTTTTTTGGGGTTAAAGACCTGCAAAGCATACAGAGGGATATATTGAAGAACACTGGCAAGAAGAGTCATCCGACCCACATTTGAGAGGAAATAATTCCTCCATTCAACAATTTTATGTTTAATTTTCTTATACACATCATCCATCTGAGTTTTCTTCCTTCTACCCCTGAGCAGATTGATACCAAGTTATTTTAAAGGAAGGGGAGATAAATGGTATCATGTATACGAGATCCCTCAGTTGGCAATAGTATTCCCAACATGCTTGCCAAAATACATATGACACTTTTTCTTGTTAGATAGTAAACTCGAGCACTTCTGAAACATATCTAGAGTCGACATAAGCCTCTTGACAGAAGGCTTAGAAGCATTTGCAAAAATAATAGCATCATCAGCATAAGCCAAGTGGGTAACCAAAAATTTAGCTTTCTTTGAGCTTTGAGTGTGAGGGTGTTGCATCTGGAAACTATTAAGCAACCTGGACAGATAATCAAATGCAATAATAAAAATCATAGGGGATAAGGGATCACCCTGCTTGATGCCCCTCTTAGCAAAGAAGAAACCGTAAGAACTGCCATTAAACATGACACTATAGTGGTTATTAGATAACCAATATTTAATAAGTGTACAAAAAATAGCATGAAAACCTCTGAAAATAAGAATATTTATAATAAAATCCCAACTTATTGTGTCGAAGGCATTTTTAATGTCAAGTTTAACAATCAAATTATCACCTTTATATTTTTTGTCAAGGTCTTCAATAAGCTCTTGAGCTAGTAAGATATTGTCAGTGATTTCCCTGCCCTTAATAAATGTTGACTATTGAGGTGAGATGATAGTAGAGAGATGTGGTTGTAAATAAGCCACAACCAATTTATTGATAATCTTAGAGATAACAGTAGTAAGTGATATAGGTCTAAAGTTATGTCAGTGAGTTTTATCATTACCTTTAGGGATTAGAACAATCATGGCAGTAGTTAAATATTACCTGAGTCTTCACCTTGAAAGAAACTTTGAATGGCTAAGATTACCTCACTATTAATAATGTCCCAACATTTGATATAAAAGGTTGATGTGAAGCCTTGTTGAAGCTAATGCCCTTAAGAACAGAGATAATTTCCTGTTTAGTTGGGATGTAGGAAAGAGATAGGAAAGCCACAAGCTCTCTTTCAGCTTCAAAGAGACCAGCATCAATGGAGGCAACCTGTACAGAATATACATAAAGAGCATGAAAGTAATCTGCAACACTCACACTGATTTGCTCAGCATCAGTAAGAACATCTCCCTTCTCACACTGATTTGCTCAGCATCAATAAG
This sequence comes from Papilionanthe hookeriana x Papilionanthe teres, assembly GCA_022702705.1. Lineage (NCBI taxonomy): Eukaryota > Viridiplantae > Streptophyta > Magnoliopsida > Asparagales > Orchidaceae > Papilionanthe > Papilionanthe hookeriana x Papilionanthe teres. The sequence goes on along the minus strand of JAKZJZ010000037.1, from coordinate 29,496 downwards.
AACATCTTTATTAAGGGTAACTATCTTAAGGATAACATTTATATTGTGTCTGTGCTTAATGGTAGCATGGAAATATTTGGTATTTCTATCTCTATTAGAATAATGAAGTTCATTAGCCCTTTGCCTTAAAAAATCCTCCTCTATAGATATCTTCTCAAGAAGCTTATGATGGGCCTGTGCAACCTGATCAACAAGGCAAGTATCGAAAATAACATGTAATTCAAGATCATCGACAGCACGCTGAGCTTCAAACACCCTAGAGTGCACATTTCCAAAAAAACTTCAGTGTAATGAAATATCAAGATTTAGGGACTGAACAATGACTAAACTTGTGAAGCACATTTTTGTCATGTGCTTAAGAAATTAGACTCCACAACTTAATAAATAATGTTATCACATGAACTTATGCTTCCTAAGTTTGGTGGACTCGAAGAACTTGCCCAACAAATATGCTGTCCATCTACGCTGACAGAAGGGGGTATTTGGCAACTCAATAAAGGTGGTGGGTTTGCACAGTTTGGCAATATGCAAAACGATGAAAATGAAATTTGGTCTCATCAAAAATTCTTTATGGTAAGAAAACAGAATATGTAAATTCTTCAAAAGTTTATTTTGCTCTCATTTTACTTCCTATCAAACCATTAAGTATTTGAATGATTCTTTTAAAAATTCTATAGATATCCATTATTATTATTATTTCACGTGTAGAAGTATCCCATGAAAGATTCTTATAGAGAATTTCACAGTTGTAACATCAATATTCACTTTTGCTATAATCAACCACTTTTACCTTCGTTAAGAAATTTGAAAATTTGCTACAATCAGGGTGTGTTAGCGGGAGCTTATTGGTTGAGTTCCAACAGAGCTTTGCCTCCCTCTATGAAGATTGCTCTTTCATAGAAGATTTGTAACATGTGTACCTTTTGTGTTTATTATTGGTTTGATTTTTGTACCTACCAACTGAAATAATAAAAATGTTTGATTTTTATTTTGTTTCAAAAACTTCCTTTGCTCATTATTTGTGTGGTCGAGCAGTTTGCATTGTTATACACTATCATTCTACTTTTCGCTTGATCAATTCAAGTTCCCCTAGCATTAGACTCGTCCACTGATTATGTACGATCAGCTCTATATTTGATCCAACTTGCCAACCATCTGTCCACGAGCCACTGGGTCGACTTTCTTCAGAACCAAATCTCTCGAGGTGAATATCTTCTCTTGACATGTTTTTTGAAGTACGAGGCGAGAGATCTCCATATGTAAAACTAATGTACGAATGGTTACACCTATAAGAGAGACAAAACATACCTACCGATCGATGCCTCTTCTGTATATATCGATGGGATGATTCTCAACTTCTCGCAAAGATAACCAGGATGATTTTGGTGACATGAACTTCATTTTCCCTAACTGGTCCGTCTGTCGCTTTCTCTGTCGCTATGTTTGTCCGCCAAAAGCGACAAACTCCTTCATTTTCCCAGCTTTGATCAGTTCCTCCACCAAGCCTGAAATGAAACTCTTCAAAAGCTCAAATTGATCATTCCACAAGCTTTCTAGAACCCTACAAAGAAAAGCCCAATCGAAATTGGCTGGCCACATAGGTTCTAACCCACTGTCAAAATCTTCCTCTCAAGCCGAGACACCTTGATAACAAACTCACACCTATGCTCAATTTAACTCCAAATTAAGTTGGGATTAGGTTTTCTGAGATCAAAACGAAGCTGTGGGACTAATCCAATTGAAATTCCATCAACTGAGGCCAAGGTATGGATCTTTGGACTTTAACCGAGCTTGGGTTTGACACTTTGTTAAACAAACCATTTCACAACCCCATCATCACCGTATAGATGGGTTCTTCATCTTCAGATGAAGCTGTAGAAACAAAAATTACTCGAATCCATCAAGAATTGAGCAAGATTTTGTCCCTGAAACATGGACAATTTGTGGGTTGAGCCAGGATGAAGACGATGAACGGATACCGTCCATTTCCTTGTTTTGGAAAAGGACGACCATGATTAAATCTCCCTGGCTCCGCTGTTCTGATCTCCACACAGGATCAAACACATTTTCACGTGTACAAGGACACGCATCACCCCGCGGCTTTTCTGGTTTAATTAATGATTTAATTAAATCAGAATAACCTTAAAATAATCAAAATTTCATATCTTGACACACAAAAATCATAAAAATATGACAAAAATACCCCTGAACTCAGGGTAATGAGAGGAATAATGTGGAAACAAAATCATGAATTAAGGAGTTATATTTAAATTTTAATTAATTAAATACTCTTTGGAGTATTTTAATTATTAAAAATTAATTATAAAAAAATTTTGAAGTTTCCACAGAATGATCATTTCATTCTTAGGAACATTCTATGATTTTTCCCAGTCTAGGGAGTGTCCCTAGGGTATGATATACAATTTTCAACCTTATGTTGTAATTATTTTTAAAAATAATTACATTAATTAGGAATTTGAAAAACAAATTGTAAAATCCTTAGAAACTTTAGGATGATGAATTTGGATCCTAAAAATGACGTTTTGTTACTCTTGAAAACTTGGAAAGACACTTTTGACTTCTAGGATAAAACTTTTAAAATTGAAATTATAAATTAAATCCTAAAAATTTCTATAATTCATGAAAAATATAATTAAGATTAATAAAATTTTAATATCTAAGTTTAAACTATTTTAAACTTAAGATAAACCTTAAGTTCTAATTAGGTTAGGTTTAAAGACAATACAATCCTTTAAATCCTAAATAAACTCAAACACCTTAAACCTTAATTATATTAGGTTTAAGAAAAATCAAACCCTAATTAGGTCTAATCCTTCATTAGACCTGATTAATCACCTTAAACCTTAATTATATTAGGTTTAAGACAAATCAAACCCTAATTAGGCCTAACACCTCATTAGACCTGATTAAACACCTTAAATCATAATTACATTAGATTTAAGATAAATTAAACCAATTAGACTTAATTTTAATTAAGTCTAATTAATTAATTAAAAATTACCTAAATTAGGTTTAATTAACCTTAAACGAATTAGACTTAACCCAAATTAAGTCTAATTGATCAATTAAACCTTACCTAAGCTAGGTTTAATTAAACCTTTAAGCCTTACTTAAAGTAGGCTTAAACAATCTTAAACTCTAATCATATCTAACCTATTAGACCTAATTAAACCTTTAAGTCTTACTTCAATTAGGCTTAAATAATCTTAAACTCTAATTAGGTCTAACCCATTAGACTTAATTAAATTATTAGACCTTACTTAAATTAGGCTTAAAAAATCCTAAACTCTAATTAGGTCTAACCCGTTAGACCTAATTAAACCCTTAGGTCTTACTTAAATTAGGCTTAAACATTCTTAAACTCTAATTTGGTCTAACCTATTAGACCTAATTAAACCTTTAAGCCTTACTTAAATTAGGCTTAAACAATCCTAAACTCTAGTTAGGTCTAACCCATTAGACCTAATTAAACCCTTAAGCCTTACTTAAATTAGGCTTAAACAATCGTAAACCCTAATTAGGTCAACATATTAGACCTAATTAAACCCTTATGCCTTAATTAAATTACGCTTAAACAATCCTAAACTCTAATTAAGTCTAACCGATTAGACCTAATTAAATCCTTAAGCCTTACTTAAATTAGGCTTAAACAATCTTAAACTCTAATAGATCTAACCTATTAGAGCTAATTAAACCCTTAAGCCTTACTTAAATTAGGCATAAACAATCCTAAACTCTAATTAGGTTTAACCCATTAGACCTAATTAAACCCTTAAGCCTTACTTAAATCAGGCTTAAACAATCTTAAACCCTAATTAAGTCTAACCTATAAGACCTAATTAAACCCTTAAGCCTTACTTAAATTAGGCTTAAACAATATTAAAATCTAATTAGTTCTAACCCATTAGACCTAATAAACCCTTAAGCCTTACTTAAATTAGGCTTAAACAATCCTAAACTTTAATTAGGTCTAACCCATTAGACCTAATTAAACCCTTAAGCCTTACTTAAATTAGGCTTAAACAATCTTAAACCCTAATTAGGTATAATCTATTAGACCTAATTAAATGCTTAAGCCTTACTTAAATTAGACTTAAACAACCTTAAAATCTAATTAGATCTAATCCATTATACCTAATTAAACCTTTAAGCCTTACTTAAATTAGGCTTAAACAACCTTAAACCCTAATCAAATCTACCTTTAATTATACTTAAACCATAAATTGAGTTCAACCTAATGATGCGCCCAAACTTTATATATTGTAAGAACTTATGAACTCAAATTTATATATTTAATAAAGATTTTATAAAATCTAAACATTCAACACAAGTATACGTATTGTATTAAGTAATACTGGGCTATAATGGAGTCTTGGTTATCGATCCCACATGGAAGGCACGATTCTTACAATAGATAACGTAATACTGAAATCCAATACTCAAATCACAATTAAAGTTTAAGTTTACTTCTACTAACAAGATGCAGAAAACAGTAACAGTTAAGAAAACTATAATTACTTCTAATATCTTTAAAACATAATTAACTAATAGAACCACTAAGCTTTGTATTTGAAAGGTTTTGATATATATGAAAAGTATCTTTCCTCTTGCAATGAGTATATGATGTGTGAATGATGTATAATAATTTTTTATTTTATTGTGCCCAATGGGAGCATAAATTTTTCGTTAGCCTCAGAAGAGTACCCCCTCTTCCAAGCATGAAAAGAACATTGACACAACCTAAGTTTAGTCACCAAATCTAAGGCTAGGCTGAGAGGATATCGGCTGTCACTACGGAGCTCCCACTCACCCTTCTCCAGAAGGCTAACCTTTGGGTTTAGTTACTAATCTTAAGAACAAATTGGGTATCTCAGCCTGTGGCCCTGAAACCTCCAATTTGAAGTCCATCAAAAAACATTTCCCTATTTATTTGCACTCAATTCTCATGAACTATGCAATTCATCCATGGACATTGAATGGATTCTTCATTATTGTTGTAGGAGACTAAATCCTTTCAGAGTTAATGTTCAACAACAGCTTTTAACAATTCAATTGGCTAGATCAAAAAGTAAATTAAGTTCAAAATGAAAAACCATCACAAATTCTTCAATACTTCAAAAGCACTTCAAATCCACATCATCACATCATCACATCTCAATGCAAGAAGAAAGACAAAGGAGACTACTCAGAATTCATGGAGAAGACACAATAAAACATGGATTTTATATATTAAAGAAAAGTCATACAAACCACAAAAGAAAATACAACTTATCTCTTTCTCTTCCTAATGCAAATCCCTTGAAGTTCCTTTTAATCCTTTTCTCTCTTCTTTGCAACACTCAATTCCCTCTTTAGAATGGAAAGGAAGAAGCAATCTCTCACTTTACTCCTTCTCCTTCACTCCTTAGAGAAGAATCCCTCTCAAATTCTCACTTCTACACTCACTCTTCTAAACCCTAACACTCAACCGACACTCTCCCTCTCTAGAACCACACTGGAACTCTAGAACACCCCACTATTTTTGTCTAAAAATAGTTACTTATAAGTTAGAAACGAAATCCCAAGAGTTTCCTTAAGCATCCCTTCAAAAAGTCACCAAAACTCTTCAAATCTGAATTGCACCGACATTGGGTGCCGGCGGCGCCCGATAGGGCCCCTGCGGCGCTCTATCGCCCGAATAAATTCTGAAGCTCTCGGGAAAATGCGTCGTCGGCGCCCATTCTAGCGCCAGTGGTGCTAGAAGCTGTTTTTCTCCTTTTTGCTCATTTTTGCTCCAAATTCGTTCCTTTTTGCTTCTTTTTGCTCCAATCACCTAAAATCATCATACCTGCAACAAATCATGAAAAATACCTTTCTTTAAAGTGCAATATCACAAAAAATGGGTAAAATTATATAGCAAAAATAGTATATATTTTTGGTGTATCAAAATCCCCTAAACTTAACTATTACTTATCCTCAAGTAATCCTTTTACTACATAAAAAAATAACTTAAGACAATGCACTTTTTCACCTGTAAGTCACTAAGATTTTTCATTCAAAAGAATATATTGGTTAGACTTTTAGAAAGAAATTCAGTAATTCAGGTCAACACTATATGTATAAGAATATTCAGCAATTAAGTCTAAGAGTTCTAGTCTTCTATTTATTTCAAGATAAACCATAATTTGTCACATTAAGAGTGCCGTGAAACTTTAAATATAAATTCAAAAGTGAAATCAAGTTCTCCCTTTAGGGTGACTCAAGTGAAGCCAATTTTTGATTAGGTATCTCCTCAAGCTTCTCCTCATAAATATTTTCTTTCATTTTCTTTTTCTTTTCTTTTTGGGATTGTTTTTAAATCCTTCTTTTCTTTTCTTTCCTTTTTTTTCATTTTTTTAATGAGGATTACTATATCTGGATAGCCTGTAATGATTTTGAACTTCACTCTCCTCTTTCTAAAGTTCAAACTTGAAACACATCCTTACTTTATAATTAGGTATGAGCTTTATTATTCATCATAAAGTCACAATCTCTTCTTAACACATAATACTTTAAGTCTCTTAACATTTCAAAAATACAGTTTTCTTTACTTTAAATAGTTAACTATAATCAAATCCTTTCATACCAAATATCTTACCCTTCTAAAATTAACCTTTATTACTAAAAACTTCCATCCAATCCTTCCATAACATTCAATTGAAATAAAAAGTTTTAGTTATCTAAAGTGAGGTTCAACTACTAGACGTTATGCTAATAATTTTTGAAAATGTAATAATTGAGAACAAATAAGAGTTAATAATTTTTCTACCCTCCCCCAAACTTAAATTTTTCAATAAATTTGAAACAACAGAGAGTAAAAGAAACTAACCTTTTTGTTGTGCTGGGATCTTGAAATCTTTAACAACTATTTGGTATTAGTCAAAATTTACAACTAGCAGGCATGAAACAGTTAGTAACAGTGATATAAAAATTTTAAATATTTGCAGGGTAAAGAGATATCAAATTTAAACATCTAAACATCCAACAAAACACCACAACTACTAAACAAACTATCATAGCATTACATAGTTCATTTAACAATTTCAATTTTTCATTACAACATAACAATACATCAACAGGTTTACACATCACATGGAAAAGTAGATAACTATTACATCATAGAAACAACACAACAAATAACAAGAAAAACAGAAACAGAAACAAACAAACTACCAATCTCCATCACCAGGTTCATCAGTAGGATCAACAGAATCAGGTCTCTATGGTGTATAGCTGGGGCAAGTATGGAATATCACATCAGTCTCCCCCCTCATGAATCTGACCTGAGCATCATGATAGGAAATATCGAACTCAACTCTTCTCCTCATATAATCTTCATTCACATCACTTCTAGCCTCAAACACATTCATCCTACCATGGAGTCTATCCATACTAGCACTCTGTAATCTCAGCTGCTCCATAATATCAGATAATGTAGGGGGCTCAGATGTAGATGGAATGTCATAACTCATAGTAGGAATATCTGTACTCCTACTCTCATCTCGTGCTCCTACATGAGACTCATAAGTACGAATAATAGTCTTTGTAATGGGTCTCAGTGGTATAGCTACCTCTTCAGAATTGTTGAACTCTACTCGAGACTGAACACACAGGGCATGAACTTGGGCAGGATGTCCTAATCCTCTAATGGTCTCGCCTCTAGCAATAGTCTGAATGTTCTTGAAGACAATAGCTCCAATATCAATCTTCTTCATCTTCTGAATACAATAGTTCAAAATTGCTCTATCCCTTGTAACTTCACTGTGGTGAGAAGAAGGTAACAGTCTTGCAGAGATGAAATAGTGCCAAGCTTTAGATACAACATTTAACTTAGAAGTGGGGAAGTTAATCATCTATTTTTTACTTATTTTCCATTCCCCTCTTCTATCTGTCAGAAAAATAATCACTTCTTTCATATTCGCCTCTCGAGTATCAAAATTTTCATATTCGTAAACAAAAGGTTTCCAAGTTTGATAAAATGCATTGATACGCTGAGGGGTGAATTCAACCATTTTTCCTCTGACTAGCACATACTCAGTCTCAGTCCAGGGCATAGTTGCATAGAACTCTCTTACAACACCCATAACAGAATTCGCAGTAAAATAACAAAATCTCTCCCAATTCCACTCAGCAATTAACTGCTCAACATATCCACCAGGATTATCAAAAGCTCGATCCTGAATACATTTCTTATTGTAAAGGTAAGAGTTAAAATGAAACAGCGCTTTGACATTGACAAATCTTTCTTCATCAAAATCCAATATTCTCTTCCCTTTACGCATCCTTGGAGCCATGTGGATTTCTAAAAATTGCAAGAAAAATCTAATAAATTCTAAATCCATAATGTAACAAACTCCAAATACTATTCTAAAGAAGTAAGAGAAAATTTCATCATAGGAAATCTCAAAATTTCTTCAAAAAACCTAAAATTACAATCTAAGCAATGTGAGAGATTCCTATGGTGAAAATAAAAATTTTTTAACTTAAAGTGAAGCTCTCACCAAGAGAAGTGTAGATCCGGTCTCGAAAAGCCTTAAAATTGCTTCAAATTCAAGATCTAGCAAGCCCTAGGTGTTCAAAATCGTGAAAATGGAGGAGGAAGACGAAAGTAATGAAAAAACTGCGGGCCCCAGAGTCAAAATCTCGAAATCTCTTGTCAAAATCACGATAGGGTGCCGGCGGCGCTCTATTTTTTAAAATAGGCCAAACTCTCCGGCGGCGCCAGTACAAAATTTTTCTGGGTCCGAAATTTTTTTCGTAATTTCAATCGTTTCATCCTCCATAATGACATTTAACACTTCATTAAGCATCTATTTCTTCGCACAAGCAATAACTAACACAATTCTTACACAAATAACACAAAACATACTTATATATATAAAATCCACATTAAAACATAAACACTAATACGTTCATCAAATTAAACCAACAAATCTTAGATTCTTAGTGTTGCAAGTATACTGCGATAAGCAAACACTAAAATCTAAGCACACACAACGAAATTAAGCATAGAAAATCCAAAAACAGACGACAAAGAAAAGCAAAGCAAATACTAAACACACCAAACACAATTAAGTAAAGTAAAGCAAACACACATCAAACATAAGCAGAATCCAATTATCACTCCTCTTCGGTCTCAGAACTTTCTTCCTCTCTGATATCTCTAATAGATTGCTGATGCACGAACAAATTGTAGAAGGGACGAAATGGGAATTCATCAGATGAATCCTCAGCAATCACAACATTCTTCTTCATCAGATTAATCAGACCCATTTTAATCCGACCAGTGTGATTAAATTATTCCTTCATCCTCCAGTCAATATGATCAAACAAATCAGAAATATTATTGATGGCATTCATAAAATGTTGTACCTCTTTTTCCAATTGCTTGATTCACTTTAGTATCACTTTGGAACTTTCAGGAAAATAAGGCTGAATAGGTTGTGAAGTCTGAGTTGGTTGATCAGCAAGCATATCCATATCTCCTTCATCTCCTACTGTTTGGTAGTCATAAAGATTAGTTGGATCACTAGGTATCCAGCGAAGAAGAACCTTTTCCCAATTCTCATACGAAACTTGTGATTGACTGCACAACAGAAATATGGTGGATGGGTGTCCAAGCCCATATTTAGATCCATGAACTATCAAACCTAAAACTGATTTCAAAATTATATTTCCAATATTATGAGGCCTTCCATTTTGAATATAGAAAAGCACTTTCCTTGGTTACTTTACTAATTTTCAAAGTTGGAAATAACTTTACCTAAATAAAATAATGCCACTTCTTTGACACCGGATTTAAAAATGCAGAAGGGAAACTAATATATCCATTGTCTCTTACTTCCCAATCTTCATTTTCATCCGTCAAGTAACGATAAACATCATTCATATTATCGCTTGTCGCATTAAAATTTGAATAGTGGCAAATAGGTACATTCTCGATCATAAAGAGATCATTAATTCTTGTAGGAGTGAATTGCACAAACCTACCTCACATAAAGATGAATCCTTGGTTGATCCCATGAAGATTTGCATAGAATTCCTTTACAACCGGAATGAAATGGCAGCAGTAGTGCAACATAGCACTTTTCAACGTCTTTCCTTTATTATCTCTTCAACTCTTGTAGTAGTATTATCTATACCTCGATTAATAAAGCCTCTTTCCTTGATAATCCTCCTATTCATCATCACCTTGTTGAATAATCGTTGCGCCTCAAAACTGATAAACTTTCGTCGGTTGAAAATGTGAGATCGAGGGGTTTCAACCGAGTAGGAATCCATGGGATGTGAATTGAGAAAGGAAGTTTTCATTTTTTTTGGTGTTTAGAAGTTTAAAATGGAGTTTAGGGAGTTATAAGGAAGAAGATCCCGCTCAAAACTGCCAAAATCGCATTTTGAAACTCCAAAAACTGTCAACATGTTTTGGGCACCGACGACGCTCAATAGGGCACATGCGGCGCTCAAACCTGGAAGTTCAGTATGTTCTCTGTAATTGGGCACTGGCGGCACCAGTGGTCAAAATCTGCACCAAACTTCGTTTGGCCAGAAATATTCCAATATCTCAATTCTATCCAATATTTATCAATTTTTAAAAGTACTTAGGAGCGATTAGGATTCTAAAATAACTACCTAAAAGCACAACTATAACAAACAAGCAGACACACCACAAAGATACATATGGGTTGCCTCCCATAAAGCGCTTGGTTTAACGTCGTCAGCCTGACAAACCGTTCAGTTAAACGAGATTACTCAGCTTTAAAACTCTTTGAAGACAGGTTGAAACCCGTCAAAGTAAGGTTTTAATCGATGCCCATTAACCTTGAAAACCTTTCTAGTATCAGGATCCTCAATATCAACAGCTCCAAAAGAATGAACTTTTACAACTGTAAAAGGTTCCAATCATCTAGACATAAGATTTTGAGGAAATAATTTTAATCTTGTGTTGTATAACAAAACATTTTGTCCATATTCAAGTTTCTTTTTCAATATCTTCCGATCATGCCACAATTTCGTTCTCTCTTTATAGATTCTGTCATTGTGATAAAATGCATTTCTAATTTCTTCCAATTCATTCAATTGCATAAATCTCTTCTCTCCAGCATTTTTCAAATTAAAATTCAACTCTTTTATCGCCCAATATGCTTTATGCTCCAATTCAACTGATAAATGGAAAGTCTTACCAAACACTAGTCTATAAGGAGAAACTCCAATAAGGGTCTTAAAGCAGTCCTATAAGCCCATAATGTAGTATCTAATTGAGCAGACCAATCTAATTTATGATTATCCACAATGTTCCCCAAATTTCTTTTTAATTTCACGATTAGACACTTCTGCTAAACCACTAGTTTAGGGATGATAAGCAGTAGAGATTCTATGAATAATATTATATTTCTCAATAAAACTTTTAATTTGATTATTCCTGAAATGGGATCCACCATCAGTTATAATCACTCTCGGCATTCCATATCTCGTAAATATATTTTTCTTTAAAAATTTTGAAACGCTCCGAGCATCACATCTTGGTAAAGCAATAGCTTTAATCCATTTCGAGACATAATCAACGACAACCAATATATATAAATTTCCAAATGAAGGAGTAAATGGTCCCATAAAATCTAGTCCCCATACATCAAAAATTTCAACTTCCAAATTATAATTTAGAGGCATTTCATTTCTTCTAGAGATATTACCTACTCTCTCACATCAATCACATGATTTAATATATTTGTATATATCCTTAAAAAGGGTAGGCCAATAAAATCCAGATTGTAAAATCTTAAAAGCAGCTTTATCAACACCGAAATGACCTCCAAATTCAGAATCATGACATCTTGAATAATTAAATTAGTTTCTTCCTGTGGCACATATTTTTAAATAATCAGATCCTTACACTGTTTATATAGATATGACTCTTCTCAAAAATAAAATTTTGCTTCATATTTAAACTTCTTTTGTTGTTGCCTTATTAACTTAGGTGGTACAATATCACTCAAAATATAATTCACAATATCAGCATATCAAGGCAAATTTTTTCCCATAATAGTATAAAGTTGTTCATCAGGAAAAGTTTCTGTAACTTCCTTCTCAAATTCAGATAGTTTATAATATTCTAATCTTGACAAATGATCATCTAATTGGTTATTATATCCCTTCCTATCAACTATCACAAAATCAAATTCTTGTAGAAGAAGTATCCATCTAATCAGTCTAGGTTTGACATCCTTCTTTTGCATTAAATATTTGATAGCTGAATGGTCTGTATGCACAATATTTTTAGCTCTAATTAAATAATGTCTTAACTTTTCAAAAGCAAATACTATGGCTAATAACTCTCTTTCAGTAGTGGTATAATTAATTTGAGCTTCATTAAGAGTTTTAGTAGCATAGTAAATGATTTTGAAAACTTTATCAAACCTTTGCCCCAATGCTACTCCAATTGCATAATCACTAGCATCACACATAAGTTCAAATGGTTTCTCCCTATCTGGTGAAATAATTATAGGTGCAATGATTAATTTCTCTTTTAATAATTCAAAAGCATGTAAACATTCATTATTAAACTCAAATTTTCTATCATTTTCTAGAAGTCGGCATAAATGTTTGGTAATTTTAGAAAAATCTTTAATATATTGCATGTAAAATCCAGCGTGTCCTAAGAAACTCCTCACCTCTCTCACGGTAGTGGGTGGTGGAAATCTCTTAATCACTCTAATTTTAGCAGGGTCGACCTCCATACCATATTTAGAAATTTTATGCCCAAGCACAATTCCTCCTGCAACCATAAATTGACATTTCTCCCAATTTAAAACTAAATTTATTTTTTCGCAAAGCTCCAAAACTTTTGCTAAGTTTTCCAAATAGATTTCAAATGAAGTCCCGAATACAGAGAAATCATCCATGAAAATTTCTATTCCATTATCTATCATACTGCTGAAGATAAACATCGTACATCTCTGAAACGTTGCAAGTGCATTACACAATCCAAAAGGCATTCTTCAAAATCAAAGGTTCCGTAAGGGCTAGTAAATGTTATCTTTTCTTGATCCTCATGAGCAATAGGTATTTGATGGTAACCAGTATATCCATCCAGAAAGTAGTAGTACTGGTGTCCAACAAGTCTATTCAGCATTTGATCAAGGAAAGGAAGAGGAAAGTGATCTTTTTGGGTAGCGGCATTTAATTTCCTATAGTCAATACAAGTTCGCCATCCATTAATTTATCTTGTGGGTATGGTTTCATTTCATTCATTCACTTCAACAGTCACTCCTCCCTTTTTCGGTACACAATGTATTAGACTCACCCAAGCACTATCCGAAATAGGATAAATAATTCCAGCATCCAGTCATTTTAAAATCTCTTTCTTAACTACTTCTTTCATTATTGGATTCAATCGCCTCTGCAGATCAACTCTTGGTTTAGGTTCTTCATCTAATAAATTCCTGTGCATACAAATTGAAGGACTGATTCCTTTAATATCTGCTAAATTCCATCCAAAAGCCTTTTTGTATCTTTTTAAAATTTCCAACAATTTTTGCTCTTGATATTCATTTAACTCCGAAGATACAATAACTGGTAGGATAGATGATTCTCCTAAAAACATATACTTCAAATGTTTAGGGAGAATTTTCATTTCAAGTTCAAGAGGTTTTATTATAGATGGAATTAAGCTTTTATCTCCACCTTCCATAGGTCTAATACTTAAAATCTCTCCTGAACATACTCCAAATCTTCATTCTTCTTACTATCTGAATTTTCTTCATTTTCAATTCCTTCTTCAAACATATTTTCATACTCCGCTTCTTTTTCAAATATATTTTCAAAATGATCATTTCTCAAATATTCACAGACCTCCATCCTAAAACATTCATTATCTTTTTCCATTGAGGGATACTTCATAGATTTCAAAATATTAAAGGTCACCTTTTCATCATTAACTCTCATAGTTAATTATTCTTTTTGAACATCAATCACTGCTCTCCCAGTAGCAAGGAATGGTCTTCCCAAAATGATTGAAATTTCTTTATCTTCCTCTATATCAAGTACAATAAAATCCACGAGAAAGATAAATTTATCCACTTTCACTAACACATCTTCCTCCACTCCTTTAGGGTAAGTAATGGAACGATCGGCCAACTGAAGAGTCACAGACGTAGGAGAAATTTCTCCTATTCCCAACCTTTTGAAAGTTGATAAAGGATAAGATTAATACTAGCTCCCAGATCAGATAAGGCTCTTCCAAAAAATTTTTCACCTATAGCACACGGGATAGTGAAACTACCAGAATCTTGAAGTTTTTCTAGAAGTTTCTTCTGAATAATTGCACTACACTCTCCGCTAAGTGAAACAGTTTCATGATCTGTGAACTTTCTTTTCTTTTTAAGTATATCCTTCATAAACTTGGCATAGTCAGGCATCTGTTTTAATGCTTCAACAAAAGGAATATTTATCGTTAATTTCTTAAGGATCTCCAAAAATTTTCCAAATCTGTTATTCCTGTTCTGTTTCTTCAATCTTTGGGGAAATGGAGGCGGTGGTTTTTCAACAGTAATCTTCATTGGTTCAAGAGGATATTCCAAGTCTGGATAAATCTTGTTTGAACCTTTTTCAATATCCACCTTCTCCTTTTCTATTTCAAATTCTTTTTGTACTCTTGTCTCCAATTCCTTTCCACTCCTTAATTGAATAGCCTTAAGTTGTTCCTTATTTTGATCTTTTGGATTGATCTCAACATTGCTTGGAAGTGTTCCAGAAGGTCTATTATTAAGTGCAGTGAAAATATGCCCCAATTGATTTTCAATATTTCTCATCGCAACACCTTGAGCTTGTAATTGATTTCCCACATTCAGAATCATTTCTTCAGTAGACAACTTCTTATCCTTAAATTGTGGGTTACTATTGAATCTAGGAGGATAAGTTGGTATTTCCTTGATTGTTCGAATTTCCAACTGAATTTATAGAACTGTTCCCCCAATGTGGGTTAACATTGGCATTGTTATTATTCTAGTTGAAATTTGGGTGATTCTTCTAACCAGGATTATAAAAATTTGAATAAGGATTATTAGGTCTATTAATAGTATTCAAGGTCTCATAAGGTGTTTAAGATTATGTTATCTTTCCAAATGAATTTTCCTCTAACACTTGGGGTGGTTGAGAATAATTCATTCCATATTAATCTATTTTCTTAGAAAGGGCTGCAATTTGAGAAACTATCATAGTCATCATATCTGAATCATGATTACTAGCTACTCTCTTAGGATTTACCCGTTCAGAGGGCCATTGAAAATTATTAGTAGCCATTTCTTCTAATAATGCGTATGCTTCATCAAAAGGTTTTGACATTAACGATCCACCAGCAACAGCTTCTATAATCGATCTCAATGATCCTACAAATCCATTGTAAAATGTTTGAATTATTAACCTGTCTGATAATGCATGATGTGGGCACTTCCTAAGAAGATCTTTAAATCTTTCTCAAGGTTCATATATTGATTCCCCTTCAAACTGACCAAAAGATGTGATATCATTTCTTAGCTTAGCAGTCTATGATGGAGGGAAATATTTTGATAGAAACTTTTGATAAAATTCTCCCCAAGTTCTAATAGATCCAGGTGCTAAAAAATTTAACCACGCCTTAGCTTTATCCCTTAACGAAAAAGGAAAAAGTCTAAGTCTGACATCGTCATTCGACACTCCGTCATATTTAAAAGTAGCACACAGTTCTAGAAAACTAGTGAGATGTAAATTTGGATCCTCATTAGTTGTTCTTCCAAATTGATTATTTTGTATCATTTGGATAATAACAGGTTTAAGTTCAAATGAATTATCAGCAACATTAGGATTTTGAATAGTCACATGAATTTCATCTACTGTTGGGTTAACATAATCTCTTAAAGGTCTTGGCAAATTTTCAATATCATTTCTCTGAATATCTTGATTATTCGCCATTTCGCAAGGATTTTCAGTTTGTATTTTTTATTTTCTAATTTTTCTAACAGTACGCTCCAAATCTGAATCGTAAGGTACTAAACATATAGATCCACTACTACGCATATAAAATCACACAACTACTATAAAAAATAAACAAACACACAATTACACACTACGAAGCAAAGGTTTTCAGTTACTATATTATCAATAGATACCGTTTATACCTTCCCCGACAACGGCGCTAAAAACTTGATCTGCCCGAACTTTATATTTTACAAGAACTTATGAACTCAAATTTATATATTTAATAATGATTTTATAAATTCCAAACATTCAACGCAAATATACGTATCTTATCAAGTAATACAAGGCTCTAATGGAGTCCTGGTTATCGATCCCACAGGAAAGGCACGATTCTTACAATAGATAATGTAATACTAAAATCCAAAACTCAAATTGCAATTAAAGTTTAAGTTTACTTCTACTAACAAGATACAGAAAACAGTAATAGTTAAGCAAACTACAATTACTTCTAATATCTTTAAAACATAAATAACTAACAGACACACTAAGCTTTGTGTTTAAAAGGTTTTGATATATATGAAAAGTATCTTTCCTCTTGCAACGAGTATATGATGTGTGAATGATATAGAATGATTTTTTATTTTATTGTGCCAAATAGGAGCATAAATTTTTCTTTACCCTTAAAAGAATACCCCCTCTTCCAAGCATGAAAAGAACATTGACACATCCTAAGTTTAGTCACCAAATCTAAGGCTAGGTTGGGAGGATACCGGCTGTCACTACGGAGCTCCCACTCACCGTTCACCTGAAGGCTAACCTTCGGGTTTAGTTACTAATCTTAGAACGAAATTGGGGATCTCAGCCCGTCACCCTGAAACCTCCAATTTGAAGTCCATCAAAAGACATTTCCCTTTTTATTTGCACTCAATTCCCATGAACTAAGCAATTCATCCATGGACATTGAATGGATTCTTCATTATTGTTGTAGGACACTAAATCCTTTCAGAGTTAATGTTCAACAACAGATTTTAACAATTCAATTGGTCAGATCAAAAAGTAAATTAAGTTCAAAATGAAAAACCATCACAATTTCTTCAATACTTTAAAAGCACTTCAAATCCACATCATCACATCATCACATCTCTATGCAAGAAGAATGATAAAGGAGACTACTCAGAATTTTTGGAGAAGACACAATAAAACATGGATTTTATATATAAAAGAAAAGTCATAAAAATCACAAAAGAAAATACAACTTATCTCTTTCTCTTCCCCAATGCAAATCCCTTGAAGTTCCTTTGAATCCTTTTCTCTCTTCTTTGCAACACTCAATTCCCTCTTTAGAATGGAAAGGAAGAAGCAATCTCTCACTTTACTCCTTCTCCTTCACTCCTTAGAGAAGAATCCATCTCAAATTCTCACTTCTACACTCACTCTTCTAAACCCTAACACTCAACACACACTCTCCCTCTCTAGAACCACACTAGAATTCTATAACACCCCACTATTTTCGTCCAAAAATAGTTACTTATAAGTTAGAAATGAAATCCCAAGCATTTCCTTAAGCATCCCTTCAAAAATTCACCCAAACTCTTCAAATTTGAATTGATCGCCCGAACAAATTCTGGAGCTCTCAGAAAAATGGCGCCAGGGGCGCCAGAGGCGCCAGAAGCTGTTTTTCTCTTTCTTGTTCCAAATTCGTTCTTTTTTTGCTTCTTTTTGCTCCAATCACCTAATATCATCATACCTACAATAAATCATGAAAAATACCTTTCTTTAAAGTGCAAAATCACAAAAAATGGGTAAATTATATAGCAAAAACATTATATATTTTTGGTGCATCACCTAACTTAAACCCAAGTTAACCAAACCTTAGATTCAACCCATATTAAACCTAACTCAACCAAAACCTAACTTGAGTTCAACCTAACTTGAACGCAAGTTAACCAACCTTAAGTTCAACCCATATTGAACCTAAATCAACCAAAATCTAACTTGAGTTCAATCTAACTTGAACCCAAATTTAAGTTCAATCCATATTGAACTTAAATTAACATTTCTAACTTAGGTTCAACCTAAATTGAACCCAAGTTAACTTAAACTTAAGTTCAACCTGTACTGAACTGAAGTCAACACCTCTAACTTAGGTTCAATCTAAATTGAACCCAAGTTAACTCAAACTTAAGTTCAATCCATACTTAACTCAGGTCAACATTTCTTACTTAGGTTCAAACTAAATTGAATCCAAGTTAACTCAAATTTAAGTTCAACCCATATTGAACTTAAGTCAACACTTCTATCTTAGGTTCAACCTAAATAGAACCCAAGTTAACTCAAACTTAAGTTCAGCCTATATTGAACTTAAGTCAACAACTCTATGTCGGCATATTTTTAGGTTATGTGTTTTGAAAAGGGGTCGCCTACAGAAATTGTCGGCGAATTTTCATATTTCAAATTTAATTTAAATATATATATAGTTTAAAAGATAACTTTTGATTTTGAAAGTAATTTTAAGTTTAAAAGTTTTAAGATATGAAATCAAACCGATCTTACATCCCAAATAGTTTATATAAACGAGCGCCACACCACAAACCGTGTATCTATCTCGAAGAATAGACACACTGCTTGATGATGGGGCTCGATTAAATAAACTAGGAGATTTGTGACATCCGTTTGGTCTGCGAACCAACTTTATAAGCCGACAAGTTCCCCTGCTTAATATGAAAAAAATTAAACAGGGTTTATATTACCTGGGTTCTTAAAATTCCCTATAAGGGCAAGCCCCTATAGTTAATTACATCTTAAGTGACGGGAATCACCTAAGAAAACTCTCGAAAATAATCAGTAGTTCTGCTCTCAAGAATTTCAAAGTTTAAGTCTTCAAGGATTGAATTTTGGAATTTCAATAGGGAATGGATCAAATTTACAACATTTTATTTTGGGAATTCAAAGGAAGAAAGGTAGGAGAAATCACGGATTCGAAGCGAACTTCGGTAATTTCCCGACTATCCTACTGTTTGGCTTGAACTTAGGAAAGTCCTAATATTTATTTAATGTTTTGATCTTGCCAATTTTAATTAATTAGGACTTATATTTGTATGATAAAATCATACAAATAGTCTCGAAGATGTGAGGGTTTATGTCGTATCAGACGACTACCTCGGAGTCCTAAGACCGGTTAGGGCTTAATTTACATGATACGATCATGCAAATGCCTAACGAAGAGTTGAGGATTTATGTTGTACTAGGCAACCTACCTCGAAGTCCTATGGCTTGGTTATTTAATTCTAAGAAAGTTTGTCTGCAAGTAGACTTAGGTTTTGCCGATGACGATGGCCGTGCCGCCCACCATGCTCTGAGCTCCTTGTTGTTGCAGAGGTTTAATTTTAGAAATCATAAATCAGAAGGTGAGAGAAGTGTTCTGGTTTAGAGAAAGTCTTAATTTCCAAGTATTTTTTATGTTTTAATTAAAACAAATCTTAAAGTTGATTATAACAACATCGGTTAAGATCCCACGGTTCCATCCTTCCGGCATCGTTATTTTTATCGGATTCACTTAGTCCAGATGAATTTGCTAAACTCAATTGAATGAGTTCCACACTTTCATTTAGACCGTGGAAATCCCGTTAAGCAACATCGTAGGTTACATCATCCGAGGTATTCCCGATGATCCAACAATACGTTTTAATTTAGTTGTAGTTGTAGTTTTGTGGTTTTGTTTGTGATTAAATTTTGAGTTGTTTTATATTTTGAAATGTTGTGGCGGTGAATTTTATCTTGTAATGACTTTTAATTTAGTTTTGGTTTCAGTTTTAGGGACTATCCTAAAGGTGTGGATTTTCATGCAACAGTTGTTTATCATGCAAGAAAAACTAAGTGCGATGCGATTAAATAAATTGCAATAAGGTAAATTACAATAAAATAAAAGCGTACCTGGAGGGTCTTCCCGTCATCCCAAGCCGCACTTAAAACACAATTAGAATATTTAAGCATTTAAAGCAGATTCCTAGGTAAAGCTAAGGGAAGGGTTATGGTTTTCTACCAAGTTCCTAATCCTATAGCTTAGTCATCTCCTATGATGTCTAGGTTCTTGTATTTTGGTTTGAGGACGATTTTCTTCATCAAAGAACAATTAAGTTCAATTGTCCTTATAAATATCCTATCATATCGAGGAAGTGCTTAAGACGAATCTTAAACATCTTTTCAATATTTCTAGGATTGTTTTAAGTCCAAGAGAATTTAATTATACAAATGAATTAACCGTCCGGGAGTTCAAGTTTGTTGTCTTGCTCAGTGAACTAGGACATTTGAATATCTTATGAATGAAGTAACACTTCACTTAATACTCCATTTAGGAGTTATGACAACAAGAGCTTTCGAGGGTAAATAGATGTTCAAATGATTTATGATTTAACTTAATTTCAATTAATGGGCTTAAGTTTGGAATAGTGTTCAAGTTGTTTTAAATTTATTTTTGAATTCTTTATGTCTTAGGTGATGTTATACTTAATTTAATTTAATTTGATGTAATTTAATTTAATGTGGTTTAATTTAATTTAATTTAAGTTAATTTAATATAATATGATTTAATTTAATTTAATTTAATTTGATTTAATTTAATTTAATTTAATTTAATTTAATTTAATTTAATTTAATTTAATTTAATTTAATTTAATTTAATTTAAATTAAATTTTAATTTGATTTAATTTAATTTAATTTAACGTGTTTTAATTTAATTTAATTTAATATGTTTTAATTTAATTTAATTTAATTTAATTTAATTTAATTTAAATTTTAATTTGATTTTATTTTTAATTTTAATTTAATATTTTATTTTAAAAGGGTTTAATTTACCTGATTTAATTTAATTCAATTTAATGATTAAGTCTTTTAGCATTTTAAATCTTAAATTTGAATTATCATTTTAATTAGGAATTAAATATTATTGAGATGATTAATTTAGGGATTCTTAAATTAAAGAACAAATCTCTTCCTAATAATATCCCTATTTTAATAATTCCAATTTTATTATTCTTCCAAATTTAATTAACTATTTTATTAAGGTTTATTTTAATTATTCTTAAATTGTTTAATAGGTTTCTTCCCTTTAATTATTAAATTTCAATCATCCAAGTCAGATTAAGATCAAATATTTTACTTTTTCATTTTATTAAGCCTAAAGTTTTAATTAAGGGTTAAAATTTTAATTACCATTTTGCCCTTCAAGCTTAATAATTTCATAACCCACTAAATTGAGCTTAAATGAATTTGAAATTTTTATGTGACTTCACTCATATGTCAATAAAGACATTAGAGGAGAAAATGTGATTTTTCTATATTTAATTTATTTATGTAATTATTTTTGGTGGAAAATAAGGATTTCCAAGGAAAATTTAATAATATGACCCAGGAAAAGTTTCTATCCTTAAGAAAATTATGAGACATTTCTAATGACCAGAGGACCACTTGGACCAATTTTGGTGATTTTTTGAATTATATTATTTTTATTATAATTATTTTGAGTTTTGGAGTATTAATTAATTTAAAAATAAAATAAAGGTTTAAAAATGAATTTTATATTTTTCAAAAGTCTCTCTGGTATCAAGGAAATCAGAGAATCAATTTTTGTAATTTTCTGATTTTTCTTTGATTTATTAGAATTATTTTAATGGAAATGCTAGAAAATACATTTTTTTTATTTTAAAAATATCCTAGGGCTTTAAAATTTAATAACTCATCATAGAGACTTAAGAAAAATATGGGGTTTGTTCCTAAGTGATTAAAATTCAAAATGTGACATTTTGGTGAATTTTATTATTTTTGTGATTTTTATTATTTTATTAATTATTAAAATATTAAAATAATACAAAAAATCAACTTTTTAGAAAATTGAAATTTTAATTTTCTTAAATTCCCCTAATATCAGAGAGGCTCCAAAACTAATTTGGTGAATTTTTGAAAAGTATTTTGAAAGTTATGAATTTTTAAAGTTTAAATTGGCTAAATGGCTTAATCAACCCATTTAGTAGAGGCTAACCAAGTCCAATCGACTTCAAATTTTTATGGTGGGTTCCTCTGATCCTAAAGGTCAGTGGAAAATTGATTTCAAGTCAATTTGGTGTATGATTAGCTCTAATTAATTAAAGAACTATTTTGGGTGTTTAAGCCAATTAGGGTTATTTCAAGTGGATTAATTCAAAACCTATTTTTCCTAGGGTCCTCCTGGTCATAAGAAACATCACCAAATTTTCCTAGAATTTATTTCACAACATGCTAATTATTGGATTTAAAATACTCAAAACAAGTAATATGAATTTGAAAAATCAATAACTTCTCATAGGGATGGCCTCGACTTTGGAAAATTCGGGAAATGTTCCCAAATTCGGAGGCTTCAAAAGCCCCGTGATCTCATGCCATGGTGAATTGTACACATGCATGGAGAATCGAAAATGTGCATACAGTAAATAAATCATTAAAAATAAAATATTTGATGAAATTAAATGATTTCTTTTCCACATTATTCTCCTCTCGTTCACTCGAGCAAGAGGGTATTTTTATTTTATTTTTCCGATTTTTCTACACAAAGTTATGTATTTTCGAAGTTTAGTGGAATTAAATAAATAAGAAAATATCCTAATTTTCTACTTATCCACGCGGCGCCGCGTCCACCTAGGCATCTCCGAAGCTCCACGCGGCGTCTTCTGATTCGGCACCGCCATCTGACTCAGCGATCCAGGACCCCACGGGTCACGTACCAACGCGCTGTCCGACTCAATCCAGACCGTCCACTCGATACACGCTCGATCCGACGGTTCATGGTCATCGTCTACGACTGGTGTGCACCCGTGACCGTCAACCTTCTAACCCTAATTTCTCACTCGATTCTCAACGGATTTTCGTGTTCTTATGCTTCTATGGATTCGTCTTGAGAAGACGAACACATCCATAAGGTAAACATGTATTTAAATCGACTCAAATTAAATGGAGAATCTCTCGTAAGCTCGGGAAGAAGAGTGAGTCCATACCTTTGCTCGGAGAAGTGAAGCTTCGATCCGAGAGTTAGTGTCACCTTCGGTTGGGTCCAAGCAAGCTCCAAATGAAGTCCCTTGGCCCGGTGAATCGTCTAGCTATGAAAGTGACCACAGCTCGATCACAAAGCTTCGAGGCCGGGACAATCGGAGTGGCCCGGAGATGGGGCTTTCAATGGGAAACTTCTCCTCTTGGTCCGGTGAAGGTGTAGGACCAATCAATTTGGGGATCGATCCATCGTGGAGAAGTGTCCCGGTTTTAGTGTTGAAGTTCGAGCTCAAAATCGAGCTCACTGGAGGGAATTGGGCCGGAATCCGCTGGGGATCAAGTGCTCTATGTGTGGAGAGTGATCTGGAATGATTTTGGCAGAGTTTCCTTAAGGTTTTGGTTCAGCACCTCTCATGGCCGAGAGGAGGTGAGGTTTAAATAGGAGAGGGTGGAGGGCCTCCCAGGGGGAGTTAGGGCTTGGGATCAGCTGCTTAGGTCAAGGGCAGAACAGCCATGGTGGCCATTGGGCATGGTGCAACTCAGCAAGGTGGAATTCCAAATTTTAGCTCCTCCCAAGGTCTCGGCCATGGTGTTTTCCGGCGACCTGGTGGCTGGCCGGCTAGGCACTAGTCACCATCTTGTTCAGGTGGGTCGTGACTTGGGTTTAGTGTAGCAATTGGCAAATGCCATGTGTAAAAGGCTCGGATTAGAATGGTATGAGAGAAGGCTCATTTTGGCTCAAATTGGTCAACCCATCCCTTCGGGCTACGTGCACCACCCAAGGCTTGGTTTAGGTCGAAGAGAAAGTGATTTGGCTCAAGATAATCAAGTAGGGTCAAGTCACCATCCAAGCACAATTAGGCATAAGCATGGTTAAGGGGAATCATGGGAGTGGTTAATCACCTTTAGGAATTAAGGAAAGAGTCTCCTCCTTTTGCCCAAAATGGCATGGTGACATGTAAAGAGGCTCTCATGGTTTCCATGTGGCTCATGCATGGCTTCATGGCTCATCTTTGGCTTGGGAAAAGTCAAGTCAATTTCATGGAAATGGGTTTAAGAAAATTTTGGCATTTTGATGGGAATTTGTATGGGGCTTAATTTGGAATGGCTTCATGATGAGTTTTTGAAACTTAGGGATTGATTTAATTGAAAATATGGTGTAGAGCAATTGTCATATGGGTTTTGGATTGATTTTGGCCCTTTGGATTTTTGTGGAGATGAGCTTTAGGAGGTTTCATGTAAGTGGGCTTTTAAGTTTCAAAATGGGCTTTTGGGTGGAGATTTTTGCAAAGGGCCATGCCAAATAAATGTTGGGTTTGATTTATGGATGTGTCATGAGTGATTTGAAGCAAGTTGGGAGTGATTTGGGTTTGAATTGGGTTGAATTTGGGCTTCCTTGCTGAATGGGTCAATATGGGTCAAATTGGGCTAACTTGGGCCAATGTTGGGCTAGGGTTGAAATTGATGTAAAATAAATGTTGGGAAATGTTTATGGGAGTGTTTCAAAGAGGTTTTGGCTTTGGTTGGGTTTTGACTTTGGGGTTTGGGCCTATTTGGGCTAGGTTTAGGTTTAGGTCAAAATTGGGTCTTTTAGCTTTAGGTTGAATTTGAGTGGGGTTTGGGTCTAAATTTTGGGCAAATCATGTTAGTGTTTTGTTTGTGGGGATGTTAGGGAAGGTTTAGAAAAGATTTGGAGTTAATTGGAGTTGAATTGGGTTAGTTTGGGTTAGGTTTGGGTCATGGGTCCAAATTGGGCTTTAAGGCCAAAAGTGAAATTGGATCCCAATGCCAATCAAATTGGGCTTGGATTTGGTCTAGATTGGTGTTGGGGATGTTGAATTGAAGTCTAGAATTGAATTAAACCAGAATTTGGGTCAATTGGGTAGGTTTGGTTTGACATTGGGTTCACTTTGGGTTAAAAATGAGTCAAATTGGGGGTTTTGACAAAAGTGGGATAAATTGACAAAATTAGCCCATGGTGTAGTTTAACAAAATGAAATTGGGAATATTTGGGATTTTTTGGAATTTTCTGGGAATTTTCTGAATTTTTGGATTTTTTGGCTAAGAGGGGCATTTTGGGTATTTGGAGGGTATTGAGAGGTATTTTTGGAATTTTTGGTACTTTTGACTATGAATGATCAATTTGAGTAATGTGGGAATGTTTGGAATTTGTTTTTGAGAAATTTTGGGTGATTTGGAAATTTTGAGAAATTTGGGTAATTTCGACGGTTTTGGGTAAGTAGGCAGTGTAGTGGTCCCGGGGTCGAAATTGAAAATTTGGAAAATCGAAGATTGGGTGAATGTAAGTGGAATGAAATCATTTTGGTTGAGCCATGAAGCCATATCAAGCCCACATGAGTCATGAAGGGACTCATTTGAGGCACCCACTATGTTGTTCCTAACCCTCTTACCAAGGGCTTGTAGGGTTAAGCGACCATCCATGTGAATTACCTTTATGAGTCAGGAGGTCAAGTTGGTTGTGGGTGTGGTTTTAGGAGGTGTGTGAAAGTGTAGTGTATAGGTGTAGTGTGTGTAAATCAGCCCTTCACTGCACTGAGCCACCTGTGCGATGCCCTAAGGCCAAAGAGTCCTATAGGAACTCATCCTTTAAACTTCCACATTCGATTCCAACCCTCTAGGTGATTAGGGGTCTACAATCAAGTTTGTGGAGTTTGCAGGGAGTAAAGAAGTGGTTTGAATTTCTAAATGGTGGGTCCCAATTCTAATCCTCTAGGATAGTCAAAGGAAAAACCTAAGGCTAGATCCTAAGTACTACAAAGAAGAAGAGAAGACCTCATCAAAAATGAGGTCAACACTCTACTTAGGTTCAACCTAAATTGAACCCAAGTTCAGCCTATATTGAACTTAAGTCAACACCTCTAACTTAGGATCAACCTAATTTGAACACAAGTTCACCCAAACTTAAGTTTAGCCTATAGTAAACTTAAGTCAACAATTCTAACTTAGGTTCAACCTAAGTTGAACCCAAGTTAACTCAAACTTAAGCTCAATTCATACTGAACTTGAGTCAATATTTCTAACTCAGGTCGACTTAAGTTAGTAGAATCTTTAAAAGTTCAATCTATATTGAAATTAACTTAACCAATTTAGGTCAAACAAACCTCTAAGTTCAAAATTAAATTGAATTTTATTCAATTTAAGTCAAATATATATTAAACTTAACACCTTTTAGATTCAAAGGACATGAAATCCAAAATTTTAAAGTCTAACTTATGTTAGATTTTACTTAACACATTTTAGATTCAAATGACACTGAGTCTAAAACTTTAGAGTCTAACTTATGTTAGATTTTACTCAATTTAAGTCTAATCTATATTAGACTTAACACCTTTTATATTCAAATGACATCAATTCTAAAGTCTAACTTATGTTAGATTTTACTTAACACCTTTTAGATTCAAATGACATCGAATCTAAAACTTCAAAGTCTAACTTATGTTAGATTTTACTCAATTTAAGTCTAGTCTACATTAGACATAACACCTTTTTAGATTCAAATGACATCGAATCTAAAATTCTAAAATCTAACTTATGTTAGAATTTACTTAACTCCTTTTAAATTCATATGACATCGAATCTAAAACTTTAAAGTCTAACTTATGCTAGATTTTACTCAATTTATGTCTAATCTACATTAGACTTGACACCATTTTAAGATTCAAATGACAACGAATCTAAAATTCTAAAGTCTAATTTAAATTATATTTATCCAACAAATGAAATCAAATCTAAAATAGCCTTAAAACAAATGGCAAAAATCATAAAATAATTAATTGGTTAATAAATCGTAAACAACCTAAAATTTTTTTAACTTAAAATCCAGAAAGACATTAAAACTTAAATGAAACCTTAATGAACAAAGATCATCGAATGCAACTTGAACCCTAGTATTCTTGATCTACGAAGATTTCTTGGATGATGTAATCCTGGTTGTTGATGGGAGTCTTTCGGTCCTGGTTTAAATACCTTTCAGACTAAGTAGATTAAGGCCCATGATAACGCTGGAACGACGGAGCCAGTGACATCTTGACTAGGTTATCTAAATTTTAAACAACTAAAATAAAAGTTTTAAGAAATAAAGTTGACACTATTTCTTTTAAATCTGACACTCTTTTCTCTTGTAGGATGAAGGTGAGTTTCATTTTAGATTTACTTTACATGTTATTAGGGTGTAATACTGAAGTAAATACAAGAGATAAAAATAAAAACCAAGTAAAAGTAATTCAACTGAGAAGTGGAAGAGAGTTGGAAGGTAGAATTCAAAAAGAGATTGAAGTAGAGAAAGAAGAGATTGAAAAACCAAAAGAGGATGCTCCAAAAGATTTGGAAAGACCTATTTCTCCACCTAAGATTGATTTAGAAAAGTCATAACCTCCATTTCGTCAGAGACTTCATCAACAACAGTTGAATAAGCAATTTTCAAAGTTCTTAGAGATATTTAAGAAGCTTACAATCAATATTCCATTTGTTGAAGCCTTAGAATAAATGCCAAGATATGTGAAATTTATGAAAGATATTCTCAACAGAAAAAGGAAGTTTGAAGATAATGAAACTATTGCACTTAGTGGAGAGTGCATTGCAGTAATTCAGAAAAAACTTCCTGAAAAGCTTAAAGATCCTGGTAGTTTCACAATTTCATGTGCGATCGGAGATAGATTTTATGGAAAATCTTTATGTGATTTGGGTGCAAGCATTAACCTTATGCCATTATCAATATTCAAAAGACTCGTATTAAGAAAAATAACCCCTACTACTGTAACTCTGCAATTAGCGGATTGTTCAATCACATATCCTAAAGGAGTTATAGAGGATGTTTTGGTGAAAGTGGATCAATTTATCTACCCTGTCGATTTCATTGTACTAGATATATAGGAAGATAAAGAGATACCCAGAATTTTAGGGTGACCTTTCCTAGCCACAGGCAGAGCAATGATAGATGCACAAAAAGGAAATTTAATAATGAGAATCAATAATCAAACGGTTGTCGGCATATTTTTAGGTTGAGTGTTGTATTTTTTAAAAGGGGTCGCCTACAGAAGTTGTCGGCGAATTTTAAATTTAATTTAAATATATATATAATTTAGAAAGTATTATTTGATTTTGAAAATAATTTTAAATTTGAAAATTTTAAGATATGAAATCAAACCGATCTCACATCCCGAATAGTTTACATAAACGAGCACCGCACCACAAACCGTGTATCTATCCCTAAGGATAGACACACTCGCTCGATGGTGGGGCTTGGTTAAATAAACTAGAAGATTTGTGACATCCGTTTGGTCCGCGAACCAACTTTATAAGCCGACAAATTCCCCGCTTAATATGAAAACATTAAACAGTGGTTTATATTACTCCGGGTTCTTTAAAATTCCCTATAAGGGCAAGCCCCTATAGTTAATTACATCTTAAGTGACGGGAGTCACCTAAGAAAACTCTCGATAATAATCAATAATTCTGCTCTCAAGAATTTCAAAGTTTAAGGTTTTCAAAGGATTGAATTTTTGAATCTCAATAGGGAATGGATCAAGTTTGGAACATTTTATTTTGGGAATTCAAAGGAAGAAAAGTTGGAGAAATTACGGATTCGAAGCGAACTTCGGTAATTTCCCGACTATCCTATTGTTTCGTTTGGATTTAGGAAAGTCCTAATGTTTATTTGATGTTTTGAGCTTGCCAATTTTAATTAATTAGGACTTATATTTATATGATAGAATCATACAAAACGCCTGGAAGATATGAGGGTTTATGTCGTATCGGACGACTACCTCGGGATCCTAAGACCGGTTAGGGCTTAATTTGCAATGCAAATGCCTAACGAAGAGTTGAGGATTTATGTTGCACTAGGCAAACTACCTCGAAGTCCTATGGCTTTGTTGTTTAATTCTAAGAAAGTTTTGCTGAAGTAGGTTCAAGTTTTGCTGACGACGATTGTCGTGCTGCCCACCATGCTCCGAGCTCCTTGTTGTTGCAGAGGTTTAGTTTTGGAAATCATAGATCAGGGGATGAGAAAAGTGTTTTGGTTTAGAGAAGTCTTAATTTCCAAGTGTTTTGTGTTTTAATTAAAACAAATCTTAAAGTTGGTTATAACGACACCGGTTAAGATCCCACGGTTCCATCCTTCCGGCATCATTATTTTTATCGGATTCACTTAGTCCAGATGAATTTGCTAAACTCAATCGAATGAGTTCCACACTTTCATTTAGACCGTGGGAAATCCCGTTAGCAACACGTAGGTTACATCATCCGAGGTATTCCCGATCATCCAACAAGACGTTTTAATTTAGTTGTAGTTGTAGTTTTGTTGTTCGTTTCGTGATTAAATTTTGAGTTGTCTTATATTTTGAAATGTTGTGGAGGTGAATTTTATCTTGTAGTGTCTTTTAATTTAGTTATGGGTTTCAGCTTTGGTTTCGTCCTAAAGGTGTAGGTTTTCATGCAACTCGTTGTTTATCATGCAAGAAAAATAA
>JAKZJZ010000369.1:0-52184 GCA_022702705.1 Papilionanthe hookeriana x Papilionanthe teres | reverse complement strand
ATTTTAATAATTAATAATAATATGGGATACTATGCAAGTATACATATCATTTATCAAGTAATATAGGACTTTTTTATTAAGCCCCTAGATATCAAACCCACAAAGAAATGTCTAAAATATTAAAGAAATAAGAAAAAATAACTTTTCGCTTGTCACACTAAAGTCCTCTAATTTTACTCCCATTATAAGCATATCTTTGTATTTATTTGCACCTAACTATATGGACTACAATTCTCATCCATGCAATTACATGTGATTCTTTCCAATTGTTGATTGAGACAATACCGCAATGGATCTTATATAATCTTCCAACAAATTTTAACATCTTAATTGGCTAAATCAAGAAGTAAATTAAGTGCAAGTAGTGAATCATCACAACTTCTTCCAACATTGAAATTCTATACTTCACACAACTTCCTTCCATAATTTAACTACTTCATCATTTAAAAGGAAAAAGATAAAGAAAACTACTCAAAATCCATGGAGAAAACACAATCACAACTTGATTTGATAGTAGAAATCATAATGAAAACACAACAAGTTTTACTTTAAAACCAAATATAAAACAAAGTTAAACACTTATCTAAAAATCCTCTCTACAAGACTCTTGAGGTTTTTTTGAAACTATGCTTTCCCGTTACAAGACACAATAGAGGTTAAAGCCTAAATCTGTTGACTCCAAATCTCTATTCTACTCTTAATAAAGACTAGATACAGTTGATAATAAAAAGTAGATGAAGTGGAAAGGTGTACTCTTAATAACTCACTAACATAAACTTAACTTTTAGCACTAATTATACCCTCCAACAACAACAGTTTTTATGATATTCAAGCTTCTTTTTAAAATTTTCCACAAGGTGCATTGGTGTCTCTTCAAAATATGTCCAGATTCAATGTATCCATAAAGAATGAATCCATCCATTCAAATTTTAAATGAGTTTTGGCACTGATGGGAAGTTAGTGAAGTTTAAATCAAAGGATGCTTCAAAAACCCCTTCAAATTTATGCAAAAATCAAATAAAATCTTTCACTTTAACTGTGACACATATGCGGCAGCTAGTCAGCGCTTAGGCACTAGAGACCAATTTTTTACACTTTTCAATTTTTGCTCCAAATTTGATCCTCTTTTGCTCCTTTCATCATAGTCACTCGTTTTAATCATACCTGCAAAAAAACACAAAAATATCTTCCATTAAAGTGCAATATCATAAAAAATAGGTATAAAAATGTACTTTAAAATACTATATATTTTAGGTATATCATTGTGCTTCCAACAGTGTATTCTCTGAGTTCCTCATTGCAGTAGGTTTAAATTTTATGAGTGTCAAATTGAAGAGATTGAAAGAAGTATCATGGTATAGAGTTTCAGTTTTCTAATTTGTCAAGTTTAATGCCAAGTGTCTTGAGGGGGAATTTAAGATGATTATAGTGACACTGGTTAGGACCCCACGGTTCCCTCATTATGGCAACACTATTTTCTGTGAATTCACTTACTCTAGATGAATTTACCAAAATCAAATAAATGAATTTAATAATTTTAGCAAGACCATGAGAAATCTCGTTAGCAGTCGTAGGTTGCCTCATCAGAGGGATTCAAATCATCCAAAAAGAATTTTTAATTTAGTTGAATTTGTTATGTTTCATTTTGTTTGAGATTAAATTTTGAGTTGTCTTATATTTTTTATTGTTGTGAATTGATTTTTGATTTTGGGCTTTAGTTTTGGTTTTGATATGCAAGTTTGGTTTTGTTGTTTTCACATGCAAGTTTATAAGCAAGAAAGTGCAGTAAAGTAAATGCAAAGAAGGAAAGTATGATAAAGTAAATTACTTAAACTATAAAAGCGTATCAGTCCTCTTCTCGCACTCTAGCTAAAAGATTAGCTTTTGGCATTGTATATATAATTTTGCAGGGAATCAAAATTGCATGGGAGAAAAGCAGGAAGTACGGGCTTAAAGTATGTCTATTGAATCATAACTTGGTGGGTCCCTATTTGTTCATGTAGAGGATGTATTTCTTTAAAAAAGTTTAATAAGTCCAGTTGCCCTCCAAGATATCCAGAAGACTTGTGAAAAGATCTAGGGAACACCCTAGACAATTTACAACCCTTTCGAATTATCTCGAGTTCATTTAAACTTATTTTTTTGCTAAATAATTCATACATATTGTACCCTTATGTTCAGTGAGCCTTTATGTTTCAATTATCCCTTTAAGTAGGGTAATCATTAGTTGACAGTTTACTTATGAATTATGTGGGTGGAGGCCTCTAAGGGCAAATTGATTTATTAAGAATTTTGCCGACTAGTTTAGAGTTGGGCTTGTAGTGTTTCAAAGATGTTTGAAGTTTATTATATTTCATTTTCTAAACCTCATTAGTGGGAACTGATTAAGCTTAGTTCACTACTAAGGCCTTAAGACTTAATGGGTAGATTTGTAATTTTAGGAAAAGTTAAGTTAAGTCTCATTTAATCCTTATCAAATATTTAGATCATCATTAAAACACCAACTAGGGGTATTAGATTAGTGGGTTTTTAACTTCCAAGGTCAAACCCCTAACCTTAGGATCACTTCATTTAATTGACTTCCAAATCATAATAATTTAGGAAATTGTAATTTTACCCTTTTAATGGAAAAGGTGAGATTTGTTCCTACCTCTTAATCCCTTTGTGTTTCAATCATCTAGAAACGCCAATTTAGGATCATTCATTACCCCTTTACCCTTGATTAGGCCTAAATGTTAATTAAGGCTTAAATTTCAAAATTACAATTTTGCCCCTAAAAGCCTTATCACTTCATAATTCATTAACCTTAACTCAAATGACTTTTGAATTTTTATGTCACCTCACTTATGATTTAATTAAAACATCAGAGGAGAAAATATGATTTTTCTAAATTTATATAAATTTTATAGTTATTTAAATACAAAAATAAAGATTTTTAAAGTTAATTCAATAACTTAACCGAAATAATTTATGTTTCCTTAAGAAAATTTATTGGAGGTTTCACTTGTTAGAGGACCACTTAAGCTAATTTTTATGATTTTTTTAGTTTTATTTTAATTATTAAAATTAATTGGTTGTTTTGAGTATTAACTAAGTATAAAATTTTATTTGACTTAAAAATTGAGTTGATATTTTTCCTAAATCTCCCTTAAGTTAAGGAACCTAGAGAACCAAATTTCAAGTTTTTCTTATTTTATTAGAGAATTATGGGAAATTCAATTTAAGCTTTTAAAAATTGATATCTTTACATAAAAAATTAGGAATTATTTTATTAGCTCCCAAGTGATCAAGAGACAAATGTGACATTTTGGTATATTTTACGCTTTAGTGTTTTTTTTTATGATTTTTAATGATTTTAATTATTTTTTTATTATTAAAATATTAAAAATGGGCTTAAAAGTGAAATATTTATTTTAATTCTAATTTTTTTTAAAGTTCCTCTGGTTAGTAGGAGCTCCAAAAAAACATATTATAATTTTTTGAATTATATTTAATTATTATAATTATTTTAATGCCAAAAATGACATTTTACTTGAAATCTATTTTAGTGGGTAAATTAATTCCAATTGATTCCAAATTTTTATAGGGAGCTCCTCTATTCATTATTCATAGTGTGAAATAATTTTTATGATTTTTTCACTTATATTTTAATTATTAAAATTTTAAATTATTTTAATGAGTTAATTACCATTAGTGCCATCTTTAATTATGTAAATTCATTTGATATATTTCCTAGGATCCTCTGACTACAGTGAACCTACCAAAATAAGTTTTGTATTTTTTATTTATATTTTTATTATTATAAATTTTAAATCATAATAGAGGGGATTAACTTGAAAATTACAGATCTCTAACTAGAGATGTCCTCTGACCTTGGAAAAACCAAGGAAGGTCCCTAATCATAGACCCTTTAAGCCCTTCAAACCTCATCTCATGGTGAAATTTTTATGCTAAGTTATGATTTCAATAAGGTTTATTGTATTAAATTGATTTTAAAATAAATAAAAGTCAAATCACTCTAATTTTATTTCCACATTGTTCTCCTCTATTCACTGAGCAATAAGGTCTTTTATTTTATTTTTTTATTTTTCTACACAAAGTTATGCATTTTTAAAGGTGGCTAAATTAATTAAATTAAAATAAAGCCTATTTTCCTACTTATCCGACTCAGTGCCACGAAAACACGCGATGGGTCCGAACTCTCACATGGCTCACTCCCATTCGACGCTACCATCTGACTCTACGCATCGACGCTTTATGCACCTGATCTTCGCCTGACGCAATATGATCCGTCCATCTGATATACACACGATCTGACCGCTCCTGGTCATCGTCCCTAATCTGACCTAGTGACCCACTTTTTAATATGTATGCAATTTATGTTTATAGCAACGGCACCAAAAACTTGATCCTGTTTTAAATATAGAGTTATGATTTAATGTATAATGTGGATTCTATGCAATTATACATATCGTATCAAGTAATACATGGCTCTAGTGGAGTCCTGGTTATCGATCCCACAGGGAAGTTTTTAACATATTTGTATCAGCTAAAATTTAAAGGAATTACTTACTAATAATAGTAATCGGAAATTTAAAGTAACTAAAACAAACTATAGTAAACTAATGCTTGAAATAAAGTTGATTTAAATAATTCAGAAAAAGTATCCTTCTCCTTATTTTTAGAAAATTAAGTGAATGATGAATTTAAATAGAATTTTTAAATTGTATTGTGACAAATAGGAGCATTCCTATTCTTTACCCTTTGGTCCAGTGCAAAAAACATCGACTAATCCTATGTTTGATTATCGAATCTGCGTGCTAGGTTGGGAGGATATCGGCTGCCACTTGAGCTCCCACGTTCCCCTCACCTGAGGGCTAACATCTACTCTTCAGCTCTCTAACAATATGACCGAATTGAATATTTTAGTGTGTCACACTAAAATGTCCAATTCTACGTCCAATAATTAATATTTCCCTATTTATTTGCACCCACCTTCCAAGGCTTTTGACTTCCCTGAATATTGGATGTAATTTTTACTATAGTTGATAATTCAACATATTTTAACAACTCAATCGGTCGGATTGAAAGTAAATTAAGTTTTAAGTAAAAATTATCACAATTTATTTTAATATATATTAGGTGCTTCTATTTAATTTCATCAATCCGCATAATTTTCATAAACAAGGAGAAAGACTAAGAAAACTACTCAGAATGCATGGGAATAAAACAAAGCATGGATTTCATTTAAAGTTAACAACAATAAACAAAGATACTTATCTTAATTTCCTCCCTAAGCAGTCTCCTTGAAGTTCCTTTAAATTTTTCCTTCTAGTATAACAACTTCTAAATAACACTCAAATTAACTAAAGAAACTCACTAAACACACTCAGACTTACTAAAATAGACACATAAAAGACTCTAGAGGAACTTTTTTAAGACTCAAAAGACACACTAAGACACTAGTATTCGGCTTCTATTTATAGAGGTAAGCAAAGGTCCAAGGGGTGCTTAAACATCTCTTCAAAAAGTGTCCATTTTCAATGTATTTATATTTTGAACTGGCTCGCCGTCGGCAAGAAACGACCTCGCCGTCAGCGGGGCTTCTAGAAGGTCTTCAAACCGCGCAATCTCGCTGTCAGCGGGCTTGGGCTCGCTGTCGGCGAGGTAGTTATAAATCCTTCAGAAATTCTCTTCACGATCTCGCCGTCGGCGGCCTCGATCTCGCCGTCGGTAAAGTAGTTATATTTGCATGAATTTCCTCCTTTTTGATCCAAATTCGCTCCATTTCATGCTTTTTGCTTCCATCACTTATAAATCTTCATTCCTGCAATAAAATAAAGAAAATACCTTTCTTTAAAGTGCAATTTCATCAAAAATATATATGAATTTCTTAATGAATTTTTACGTGATCGAATCCCCCAAACTTAATTATTACTTGTCCTCAAGTAATTTTAATACTAAATAAAAATAATGATTTTTGTAATAGAATTTTTCAATTCAGATAATATGAATTAAATTTAAATAACATTATAATAAAGTTAAATATAAATATTTCTGAGTAATTAAATTAACTTTATAGACATAAGATTATTTAGTTATCAGGTCTAAGATTTCTAGCTTTCTATTTATTTCAGGAATGACTATATTTAAAAAGAGTAAATTACTTAAGATATTTAGATGATAGGAAGTTCAAGAAAACATTATTTAGTAAAGTACCAATCCATAAATATAAGTTTAGAAATATAATTAAGTTTTACCCTTTAGGTTGAATCTATTGAAGCCAATTTTTGATAAGGCATCTCCTCAAGCTTCTCCTCACTTATGGTTTTCTTTTCTTTTCTTTTCTTTTCTTTTCTTTTCTTTTTCAAGTGAGGATTACTGTATCTGGATAGCCTGTTAATAATTTTGTACTTCAATCTCTCTTCCTAAATTTGAAACTTAAAATATGTCCTTACTTATATATATTTCATAGCCTTTACTTCATTGAGTTTCTATCCTTTCATTTTCCTTTAAATACTTAAGAATTTCAATTTTAAAATATAGTTTCCCTTACTTTAAATAGTTTACTATATTCTTATTCCTTTTAACCGAATATCTTATTCCATTAATTAATTGAATTACTAGAAACATTTATTTAACTTTCTATAATAATTAAATAAAGTAATTCATGTTTATTGAATTAAAAAACTACTATAGAAAATCAGTTGATAATAATTTTTGAAAATAGAAATGGAGAACAATTTTAATAATTAAATTTGTATTTTTACCTTTCCCCAAACTTAAATTTTTCTATCTATACTAAATAGTGAAAAAGGGAAAGTATATAATAAAATTCATCATACCTTTGGGCTTTAGGTATTTCTTTTCTTTGAAATTTTTGCAGGCTTTTTCATTACTTACAGAACCTGTACTGTTAGTATTCTTCCATACATATATAATATTTAAAAGAAAGTGCGAGGATGGAAATTTTAAAATAAGTATCAAACATAACAATTGAAAATTTAATCTATTACTACACATACAATCAACTAATCTACTTTAAAACATATTAAAACACCCTAAACAATGTTTAACATTCATAACTTATAAAAACTTTAAACTAACATCCAATATTTAAAATTTTGCAAACTAATTTAGCACATAAGAAATCTAATATCACGGCTCAAGCAAACAAACAAACATACCAAGTCGAAGTCCACAAAGAGTACTGAAATATTACACACAGAATAATAAAGTTTGCAAAACAATAAATCTAAACAAACTAAATAAACTGAACAAAAGCTCTAATCTTCTGGATCAAAATCCCAAGCTATGTCATCTCCCTGATCTCCAGGCTAAGAAGGCTGAGCAGGCTGGTACTAAGAATATCGGGGGCACTCATGAAAGACAACATCTAAATCACCACTCCTATATCGACGTTCAGCTTCATAGTATGCAATCTCGTACTCTGAATGTTGCTGGAGATATTTGCTATCATAATCGTGTCTTCTTTCCAAGCCTCCGATCCTTTGATTTATATGCTCAAATCTTCTTTCCATATTTTCTCCAAATAATTCAAAACTCTTTCTACTCAGGGTTAATTCATTCATCAGATCTTGAAGGATAGGAGTGGTGTACTTGTCGGCATTATTTTTAGGGTTGTGTGTTTTATTTTGAAAAGTGGTCGCCTAACAGAAGTTGTGCGGCGAATTTTTATTTTAAATTTAATTTAAATATATATAATTTAGAAAGTAGTATTTGATTTTGAAAATAATTTTTAAATTTGAAAGTTTTAAGATATGAGATTAAACCGATCTCACATCCCCAAATAGTTTATATAAACGAGCACCGCACCACAAACCGTATATCTATCCCTAAGGATAGACACCTTGCTCGATGGTGGGGCTCGATCAAATAAACTAGAAGTTTTGTGACATCCGTTTGGTTTGCGAACCAATTTTATAAGCCGACAAATTCCCCTGCTTAATATGAAAGTATCGAAACAGGGTTTATATTACTCGGTTTCTTTAAAATTCCCTATAAGGGCAAGCCCCTATAGTTAATTACATCTTAAGTGACGGGAATCACCTAAGAAAACTCTCGATAATAATCGATAATTACGCTTTCAAGAATTTCAAAGTTTAAGGTTTTCAAAGATTGAATTTTGGAATTTCAATAGGGAATGGATCAAATTTTGGAACATTTTGTTTTGTGAATCCAAAGGAAGAGAGGTAGGAGAAATCATTGATTCGAAGTGAACTTCGATAATTTCCCGACTATCCTATTGTTTGACTTGAATTTAGGAAAGTCCTAATGTTTATTTGATATTTCAATCTTGCCAATTTCAATTAATTAGGGCTTATATTTGTATGATAAAATCAAAAAAATAGCACTAGAAGATGTGAGGGTTTATTGTCGTATCGGACGACTACCTCGGAATCCTAAGACCGGTTAGGGCTTAATTTGCAATGCAAATGCCTAACGAAGAGTTGAGGATTTATGTTGCACTAGGCAAGCTACCTCGAAGTCCTATGGCTTGGTTGTTTAATTCTATGAAAGTTTTCTTGAAGTAGACTCGGGTTTTGTCGATGACGATGGTCGTGCTTGCCCACCATGCTCAGAGCTCCTTGTTGTTGCAGAGGTTTAGTTTTAGAAATCATAAATCGGGAGTTGAGAAAAGTGTTTTGGTTTAGAGAAAATCTTAATTTCCGAGTGTTTTTTTTATGTTTTATTTAAAACAAATCTTAAAGTTGATTATAACGACACCGGTTAAGATCCCACGGTTCCATCCTTCGGCATCATTATTTTTATCGGATTCACTTAGTCCGGATGAATTTGCTAAACTCAGCTGAATGAGTTCCACACTTTCATTTAGACCGTGGGAAATCCCGTTAGCAACACGTAGGTTACATCATCCGAGGTATTCCCGATCATCCAACGGGACGTTTTAATTTAGTTGTAATTGTAGTTTTGTGTTACGTTTGTGATTAAATTTTGAGTTGTTTTATATTTTGAAATGTTGTGGCGGTGAATTTTATCTTGCAATGACTTTTAACTTAATTTTGGTTTCGGTTTTAGGGGCTATCCTAAAGGTGTGAGTTTTCATGCAACGGTTGTTTTATCATGCAAGAAAAATAAACGCGATTGCAATAAAGTAAATTGCGATAATGTAAATTGCTTGGAAAATAAATTGCAGGAAAGTAAATTGCAATAATACAAATGCGTACCTGGAGGGCCTTCCCGTCATTCCAAACTGCACTTAAAACACAATTAGCATATTTAAGCAAGTTCCTAGGTAAAGCTAAGGGAAAGGTTATGGTTTTCTACCAAATTCCTAATCCTATAGCTAGTCATTTCCTATGACGTCCAGGTTCTTTGTGTTTTGGTTTAAGGACGATTTTCTTCATCGAAGGACAATTAAGTCCAATTGTTCTTATAAATATCCTATCATATTGAGGAAGTGCTTAAGAAGAATCTTAAACATCTTTTCAATATTTCTAGGATTGTTTTAAGTCCAAACGAATTTAATTATATAAATGAATCGATCGTCCGAGGTTTTCAAGTCTTGTTAACTTGCTCAGTGAACTAGGACATTTGAATATCCTATGAGTGAAGTGACACTTCATTTGATGTTCCATTTAGGAGTTATAATAACTAAAGCTTTCAAGGGTAAGTTAGTATTCAAATGATTTGGTTTAAGTTAAAGAGTTTAAATTTGGAATAGTGTTCAAGTTATTTTCTTTCTGTTTTAGGTGATGTTATATTTAATTCAATTTAATTTAATTGAGTTTTAATTTAGTTTAACATAGTTCAATTTAATTTGATTTGGTGTTTAATTAATTTGATTTGATTTAATTTAATTTAATTATTTAATTTAATTTAATTTAATTTAATTGTTTAATTTAATTTAATTTAATTTTAATTATTTAATTTAATTTAATTTAATTGTTTAATTTAATTTAATTTAATTTAATTTAATTTAATTGTTTAATTTAATTTAATTTAATTTTAATTTAATTTAATTTAATTTAATTTAATTGTTTAATTTAATTATTAAATTTAATTTAATTTTAATTTAATTTATCTTTAATTTACTTTATTTTTAATTTTAATTGAAATTTTTGAAAGAGTTTAATAATTTGACTTTAGTTTAATGATTAAGTCTTTTAATATTTTGAATTTGAATTATCATTTTAATTAAGGATTGAATATTAATGAGATAATTAATTTAGGGATTTTTAAATTAAAGAATAAATCTCTTCCTAATAAATATCCCTATTTTAATAATTCCAATTTTATTATTCTTCCAAATTTAATCCATTATTTAATTAAAGTTTAATCATTTTGAAATTGTTTAATGGGTTTCTACCCTTTAATTATTTAAATTTCAATCATCCAAATCAGATTAGGATCAAATATTTTACTTGTTAATTTTTATTAAACCTAAAGTTTTAATTAAGGATTAAAGATTTTAATTACCATTTTACCCTTTAAGCTTAATAATTTCATAACTCACTAAATTAAACTTAAATGAATTTGAAATTTTTATGTGACTTCACTCATATGTCAATAAAGACATGAGAGGAGAAAATGTGATTTTTACTGTATTTAATTTATTTATATAATTATTTTTGGTGGAAAATAGAGATTTTCGAGGAAAATTTGATAACATGACCAAAAGAAAGTTTCTGTCCTTAAGAAAATTAGGGGACATTCCTAATGACCAGAGAACCACTTGGACTAATTTTGGTGATTTTTTGAATTATATTATTTTTATTATAATTATTTTGAGTTTTGGAGTGTTAATTAATTTAAAAATAAAATAAATGTTGAAAAATGGATTTTATATTTTTCAAAAATCTCTCTGATATCAAGGAAACCAGAGAAGCAAATTTTGCAATTTTCTGATTTTTCTATGATTTATTGTAATTATTTTAGTGAAAATGCTAGAAAATACATTTTTTAATTTTTAAAATTACCTTAGGGCTTTAAAATTCAATATCTCACTAAATAGACCTAGGAAAAATGTGGGATTTGTTCCTAAGTGATTAAAATTCAAAATGTGACATTTTGGTGAATTTTATTATTTTTGTGATTTTTATTATTTTTTAATTATTAAAAATATTAAAATATTATTAAAAATCAACTTTTTTAGAAAATTGAAATTTTAATTTTCTTAGGTTCCCCTGATATCAGAGAGGCTCCAAAACCAATTTGGTGAATTTTTAAAAAGTATTTTAAAAGTTATGAATTTTTAAAGTTTAAAATGGCTAAGTGGCTTAATTAACCCAATTAGTGGGGTTAACCAAGTCCGATTGACCTCAAATTTTTATGGTGGATTCCTCTGATCCTAAAGGTCAGTGGAGAATTGATTTCAAGTCAATTTGATGCCTGGTTAACTCTAATTAATTAAAGACCTATTTTGGGTGTTTAAGCCGATTAGGGTTAATGCGAGTGAATTAACTCGAGTCCTATTTTTCCTAGAGTTCTCTGGTCATAAGGAACATCACCAAATATTTCTAGAATTTATTTCACAACATGCTAATTTTTGGAATTAAAATACTCAAAACGAGCAACATGCATTTGAAAAATAAATAACTTTTCACGGAGATGGCCTCGACCTTGGAAAATTCGGGGAATGTTCCCGAGTTCGAGAGGCTTCAAAGTCCCTATGGTCTCATGCCATGGTGAATTGTATACATGCATGGAGAATTAAATGTATGCGAGAGAGTAAATAAATTATAAAAAATAAAATACTTAATGAAATTAAATGATTTCTTTTCCACATTATTCTCCTCGATTCATCTGAGCGAGAGGGTATTTTTATTTTATTTTTGTGATTTTTCTACACAAAGATATGGATTTTTGAAGTTTAGGGAATTAAATAAATAAGAAAATACCCTAATTTTCTATTTATCCACGCGGCGCCGGCGCATCCTCGGCGGCTCCGAAGGCCGCGCGGCGCGCTCCCGTTCGACGCCGCCACTTGAGTCGGCGGCCGGGCCCCGCGGTTCTCGTACCGTTTCTCGGTCCGACGCCATCCGAGCCGTTCGTCCGCGCGTGTATCGAATGGACGGCATCCGTTCATCGTCCCCAAGTGTCCTCGCCCGATAGCGCGTCCACACTAAATCCACTAATATCTCGCTCGATACTCGATGGATTTTTATGTTCTTATGCTCTATGGATTCGTCTTGAAGAGACGAACACATCTATACGGCTAACATGCATTGGAACTAAGGCATTTGAAATGGAGAATCTTCGAAAGCTCGGGATGAAGAGTTAGCTCATACCTTGGCTCGGAGAAGTGTGGCTTCGATCCGAGAGTTGTTGCACCTTCGATTGGGTCCCGTGAAGCTCCGGATGAAGTCTCCTGATGCAGTGAATTGTCCGGATATGATTTCGACCAAGCCCGATCCACAAAGCTTGGAGAGTCTGGAGCAATCTGGGTGGCTCTGGAGATGGGGCTTTTGGTGGTGGACACCTTCCCTTGGTACGAGTGAAGGTGTAGAGCCAATCGATTTGGGGATTGGCTCACTTGTGGAGAAGTGTCTGGTTTTGGGCTAGAAGTTTGAGCTCGAAATTGAGCTACGGTAGGAGAAATGGCGGAGGATTTCGGTGGGGATCGAGTGCTCTAAGGGTGGAGAAGTGATGCGGAGTGATTTTGGCGAGTTTTCGTAAGGTTTGTGCTTCGCCCCTCTCATGGCCGAGAGGGGTGGAGTTTAAATAGGAGAGGGTGGAAGGCCTCTCGGAGGGAGTTAGGGCTTGGGATCGAGTTGCTGCGGTGAGGAGAAGATCGGCCATGGTGACCACTGGGCATGGGGCGGCTCGGCAAGTGAGAATTTCGATGTTGGCTCACATGTGAGCTCTCGGCCATGGTGTTTTCCGGCGGCTCAGTGGCCGGCCGGCCGGCGATGGTCACCATCAAGCTCGGGTGGGTCGGGGCGGAGGCTTAGTGTAGGCGATTGAGCGTTTGACATGTGTAAAGGAGTTGGATTTAAATGGAATGGGAGAAGAGCTCACTTTGGCTTGGTTTGGGTCAACCCACCATTTTGGGCTTGGTGCACCTTCCCAAGCTCGATTTTGGTTGAGAGAATCATTTAGGTCGGCCTAGAAGGAGTGGTGAAGTCTCAATCCATGATGAGGTGGCTAAACATGGTTTAGTGTGTGACATGCTTAAGGTAAAAAGGGCTTAATGAAAGATTAAGAAAGGAGCCCCTCCTTCTTGCCATAAATGGCATGATCACATGTCAAAGCCTCCCATGGCTTCATGTGGCTTGACAATGGCTTGTTCATGGCTTGCATTTGGCTTGGGAGAAAGTTGAGTTGATTTCATGAAAATGGGTTTTAAGAAATTTTTGGTAATTTGATGGGAATTTGGATGAAGCTTCATTTGGAATAATTCAATGATGATTTTAGGACTTAGGTAATGGATTTAATTAAATGGATGACAAATGGAGATGTCATGTGGGCTTTAGGGTAGATTTGGGCTTTTGAATTTTGAAGGAAATGGGCTTTTAAGAAGGTTTAAGGGAAGTGGGCTTTTAAGTTTAAGGATGTGTTCATGGATGGGAATTTTTGTAGAAGTTTGGGCCAAATAGTTGTTGGTTTTGGTTTAGGGATGTTTCATGAATAATTTGAAATAGATTTAAGGTGGTTTGGGTTTGAATTGGGTTGAATTTGGGTTTATTTGGTAAATGGGCCAATGTAGGTCAAATTAGGCTAACTTGGGCCAATGTTGGGCTAGGGTTGAAATTGATGTAAAATAAATGTTAAGAAATGTTTATGGGAGTGTTTCAAAGAGGTTTTGGCTTTGGTTGGGTTTTAATTTTGAGGTTTGGGCTCTATTTGGGTTAGATTTGGGTTTAGGTCGAAATTGGGCTTTTTGATTTTGGGTTGAATTTGAGTGGGGTTTGGGTCAAAATCTTGGGCAAATCATGTTAGTGTTTTGTTTATGAGGATGTTAAGGAAGGTTTAGAAAAGATTTGGGGTTAATTGGAGTTGAATTGGGTTAGTTTGGGCTAAGTTTGGGTCATGGGTCCAAATTTGGGCTTTAAGGCCCAAAGTGAAATTGGATCCAAATGTCAATCAAATTGGACTTGGATTTGATCTAAATTGGTATTGGGAATGTTGAATTGAAGTTTAGAATTGAATTGGACCAGAATTTGGGTCAATTGGATAGGTTTGGTTTAACATTGGGTTCACTTTGGGTTAAAATGGGTCGATTTGGGGGTTTTGACAAAAGTAGGGTAAATTGATAAAATTGGCCCATGGTGTAGTTGGATAAAATGAAATTGGGAATATTTGGGATTTTCTGGAATTTTCTGGGAATTTTCTGAATTTTTGGATTTTTAGGCCAAGAAGGGTATTTTGGGTATTTGGAGGGTATTGGGGGGTATTTTTGGAATTTTTGGTATTTTTGGATATAGATGATCAATTTGAGTGATTTGGAGATGTTTGGGATTGATTTTGGAAAATTTTGGGTAATTTGGAAATTTTGCGAAAATTTGGGTAATTTCGAGGTTTTGGGTAGGTTTAGTAGGTGTAGGG
This sequence comes from Papilionanthe hookeriana x Papilionanthe teres, assembly GCA_022702705.1. NCBI lineage: Eukaryota > Viridiplantae > Streptophyta > Magnoliopsida > Asparagales > Orchidaceae > Papilionanthe > Papilionanthe hookeriana x Papilionanthe teres. The sequence goes on along the minus strand of JAKZJZ010000369.1, from coordinate 37,655 downwards.
TCTCGGGGGTCAAAAATTGAAAATTTGGGAAATTTAAGATTGGGTGAATTTGAGTGGGGTGAAATCATTTTGGTTGAGCCATGAAGCCATTTCAAGCCCATATGAGCCATGAAAGGACTCATTTGAGGCATTCACTATGTTGTTCCTAACCCTCTTACGCAAGGGCTTAGGGGTTAAGGACCATCCATGTGAATCACCTACATGAGTTAGGAGGTTAAGTTGGGTATGGGTGTGGTTTTAGGAGGTGTGTGGGAGTGTAGTGTGTAGGTGTAGTGTAAGTCGGCCCCTCACCGGACCGAGCCGCCGGGGCGATCCTAAGGCCGAAGAGTCCTATAGGAACTCATCCTTTAAACTTCCGCATTTGATTTCGACCCTCCAGGTGATTAGGGGTCTATAGTCGAGTTTGTGGAGTTTGCGGGGAGTTTAGAAGTGGTTTGAATTTCTAAAAGGCGGGTCCCGATTCTAGTCCTCTAAGATAGTCGAAAGGAAAAGCCTAAGGCTAGATCCTAAGCACTAAAAGAAGAAAGGAAGACCTCATCGAAAATGAGGTCGACAAATGGACCCCGATAGGTGTGGTGAGTGACGGAGCACACGCGCGTATTGGTGTTGACCGAAGCGATCAACAAAACCAACACGGATGTCCAGTGACGAACTTAGGACGAAGTAGAAGAGTTTCTGCTGGGGAGTGTCGAGTATATCTGCGGAACCGAAGATCCTTGAACTCTCGGCAGGGAAAGGAAGAGGAGGTGAATCCCGAATCACATGATGCGGGGAATTTCGACTTAGATTTTATTTTGTTTTAATTTAAGCTTTGATGTGTGAGTTTAAATTTTAGTTTGGAGTTTCGATTTAGATTGAAGTTTGTCGAAAATTAATTTGAAGGATTTGATTTGAAATGAAAATTAGGATTTTGAGGTTTTAGATGTAACATCTCCGACCTCGAAAGAAAATTGAATTGATTAGATTGAATCGTTGCAATGAGAAGAGATCTCAGAGCAAAGCGGTGTTGGATGTAAAATCCTTAACCTCAAGAGTTTGATTTTGATGTATTTCATTGCGATAGGGAAATGATCCTAAAGCAATGCAGTTTTGGATGAAGAATCCTCGACCCAAAAGGTTTGAATTTGGATTTGATGTATTTCAGTGCAGTAGGAAAAGAATCCTAAAGCAGTGCAGTCTTGGATGTAAAATCCTCGACCCAAAAGTTTGATTTGAATTTGATTTGATGTATTTCGGTGCGATAGGAAAAGAATCCTAAAGCGGTGCGATCTTGGATGTAAAATCCTCGACCCGAAAGTTTGAATTTTGATGTATTTCGGTGCGATAGGAAAAGAATCCTAAAGCGGTGCGGTCTTGGATGTAAAATCCTCGACCCAAAAGTTTGATTTGATGTATTTCGGTGCGATAGGAAAAGAATCCTAAAGCGAGTGCGATCTTGGATGTAAAATCCTCGACCCAAAAGTGTTTGAATTTGGATTTGATGTATTTCGGTGCGATAGGAAAAGAATCCTAAAGCGATGCGGTCTTGGATGTAAAATCCTCGACCCAAAAGTTTGATTTTGATGTATTTCGGTGCGATAGGAAAAGAATCCTAAAGCGGTGCGGTCTTGGATGTAAAATCCTCGACCCAAAAGTTTGAATTTGATGTATTTCGGTGCGATAGGAAAAGAATCCTAAAGCGATGCGGTCTTGGACGTAAAATCCTCGACCCAAAAGTTTGAATTTGATGTATTTCGGTGCGATAGGAAGAGAATCCTAAAGCGGTGCGGTCTTGGACGTAAAATCCTCGACCCAAAAGAGTTTGATTTTGATGTATTTCGGTGCGATAGGGAAAGAATCCTAAAGCGGTACGGTCTTGGATGTAAAATCCTCGACCCAAAAGATTTGAATTTGATGTATTTCGGTGCAATAGGAAAAGAATCCTAAAGCAGTGCAGTCTTGGATGTAAAATCCTCGACCCAAAAGGTTTGAATTTGATGTATTTCAGTGCAATAGGAAAAGAATCCTAAAGCAGTGCAGTCTTGGATGTAAAATCCTCGACCCAAAAGGTTGAATTTAATTTGATTGATATTTGATTCGAGATCTGAAGAAATTGAATTTGAATTTAATTGAGACTTGAAGCACTGGAAAGATTGAATTTGGAAATTTGGAAGGATGAGTTTGAACTCGATTGAAACTTGATTTAAGATTTGATTTGAAATTTGAAAGATCGAGTTTGAAACTTGATCGAGATTGGATTTGGATTTTGATTGAGAATTTGATTTGAGATTTGGGAAGATCAAATTTGAAATTTGATCGAAGTGGATTTGGAATTTGATTGAGAATTTGATTTTGAAGTTTGGAAGGATGGAATTTGATTTTGAAGTTTGAAAAGATTGAAATTTGATTCGGAATTTGGAAAGATTGAATTTGAGGTTTGTGTTGATTTCGTTTATCTTTTAATGGTTCAAATTTTATTTTGTTGTTTATTTAATGTTCATGTGAACTTGGTATTTGTCATTTTTCAGATTTTTTTTTTAGAAAGTTTTCTTTTATTCTCTTTTTTTTTTATTTCTTTTCTGTTCTTTGTTCGAAGTTCACTTAACTTTAATGGCGTTTCCCAATCAATTTGCACAAAAGAGGTGAAGGCCAAAAACGTGACATGGTCACTTTCATTTCAATCATGTTGAAAATACATCATACAACTCGATCTGGAATATATTTCATACAATCCATGTAGACTCGAAACGGATTTGTGTATGATCTTTGTTGATCCATCGAAAAGAATCATCTGTCAAAAATCCATGTACGAATAGTGAGGTACATGGTCGATAACATCACCTTCCAAGCCATCCTTGGCAAGGATGCCGATTGGATGTACATTGGAGGTGTGATATTTCCCATGTAACTCACGGCTCGTAAGGCGGAGGTTCTCTAGCTCCGGATCCGGTTGGAAATGGTAAGGTATTTTCGTTGTCGTCCATCCTCACGAAAGTAAGCGAGATTCGCTCCATCGGCACTCACGGTATGCGATGCTTTGCGATATACGCTCCGTTACCTTGCGGTATCATGACGGAACCCACCGGTAAAGGTATCTTTGTCGGCCCTCGGAACTCACCTGGGCCTGCTATCCGGAGGTCGGATCCGAACATGATGTTGCACTCATTCAAGAAAGAGACCGTGCGAAAGGTCGACGAAGTCGTGGTGATCGATATGTGGGGGTATGCGGTCACCCTGTTTGTAGATGTTGATAATGCGGCTATTGGGTATGCAATCTGCGGCGTACCCTCCATGTTATCGATCTTTTTACCATTCTCTTGATAACTAATGGCATCGGATCTACTTGCCCATGACGAAGTATTCCGGTGGGTTTCCTTTTCGTCTTCGACGAAGTTGTAGCGACATCCGCATTGTATTGTGATTCTTCCTTTCCACGGCATCCATCTCCGGGGTTCGAGTATGTGTTTTCCCTCGGGCGGCCTGCTCGGCCCATTCTTTTCGGATCCGGATACGGTCCACGATTTGTTGTTGTTCATACTGCGAGAATACGTCGGTGTGTAGCTCGAGGCCTTCTAGTATGTTGATTCTTCTTCCTTTAATTCTCTCGAAGTATTCGAAAGTTTTCTTTTCAACATTCCGCATCCTCTCCGGCTCGTATTCGGAATGATCGCGGATGGCGAGGCCTTGTGACATATTGTGGGATATATGGTTCAATCCCTTCACGTTCCCCTGCATACCTCGGCTCCTCGGGGATGATGCACGTCGGGACATCCCCGGGGTTGCTTACGCAACAAGGTCATGCACTGCTTGGTGGTTCTATCCGGTGGCGTGGTAGCCTTCTTCCTTCGATCTTACGGAGATTTCCACGGTTCTTTTCGTTATTCTAGGAGTGGCCTCCTTTCTTCGAGTTCTGGTGAACCGGTGTCCTTGAAATGTGAGTGCTGGCATTAGCGAGTGTCTCGTCGCGGCTGGTCCGCGGCTAGTTTTGTTAACATTTTACGGATGCGGCGATTCTTATTTCTTCGTTGCGTGGGCGTGAGAGTAGCCCTCCGAACTTCTTGAATCTCTGCGGGCGCGGCGGCGACAAGCTCGCCCTCCGTCTGTAGTGACTACGGACTTCATTTTCTTGTCTTCTTCGGTGTTTGCTTTTCTTTTCTTGTTGTTGGATTGGTGGCTTGGGCCACCCACTTTCATCATCTGTACGTCCGGGCGGTTCTTCTCGGTTAGCCGGGACCCGGTCACTTTCCTCGTACTTGTAGGCCTGCTGGTGCGAAATGCGAGTCGATCTCGATTATCGCTCCATCTTTCACCCTCTTTTCATCGAGTGCGAGGCTTACGCCATTCTTAAAGTTCAAGACCAACCGCCGTTCGACATTTCCTAGCGAAAAGACAAGGAAAAGGATCGAGAGGCATGCTTAAGAACAAGAACATTAAGAAAATGTTTATTAAAGATACATTTTTTATTATTCTTATATTTTGAAATTTAACAGGAATGAAGTAGGATAAGATGAGGGAAGAGATTTTGATTTGGAGAAGAAAACGAGGAAAACTTAATTATCATGACTTTATTTATTTTAGCACATTTTATTATTTTTGAGTTCGGACCCGATCATAAGTAATTACTTCACCGTGTTTCTTAGGGATGAAGAATTCATTCCTTCGAAACATCGGGTAGCGTAATATTTTTTCAAGTATCGTCCGTTGATTGGAAGCATATGTCGTTCTCCCCGGCGATTCACTAGGCTGGTAGGAACCTCACGAGTATCTTGCTTCGACCACGAAACGGTCCTTCCCAAGTGGGTTCAAATTTTCCTCCTATCTTGCGGTGTGCGAGAATAGGTCTCTTGAGAACGAGAACTAAGTCACCAACTTTGAAGGTTCTTGGGCGGACCGGTTTGTCATGGGCTTGAACCATCTTAGCTTGGTATAGTTCTAAATTCGTTGCTGCTGCAAGTCTTTTCCCTTCCAAGCTTTCTAATTCTTCGAGTCGTAATCCGGCGTTTTCTTCGTCGTGATCTTATTTGCAATTGCAATTCGAGTGAAGGAAGGCTGAACCTCTAAAGGTAACACTGCCTCGGACCCATACACCGGAGCGTAAGGTGTAGCTTGAGTAGGGGTTACGAAGGTTGTCCAGGTAGGCCCATAAGGCTTCTAACAATTTCTCGTGCCAATTTCTCTTATTATCGTCTGAGGTTTTCTTTAAGATTTGAACGAGAGTTTTATTAAAAGCCTCGGCGAGACCGTTTGCTCTTGGGTAGTAAATTGTCGAGTATCGCCGGTCGATTCCGTGTCTCCGACAAAATTGTTGATTTGTGTGCTTCGAATGCGACCCATTATACGAGATGATCTGCGCGGCACTCCGAAACGGTGAGACAACTTGGTTCTTGAAAAGCTGCAGCACGTGGTGTGCTTTCACTTCTCTAAGTGGGCTAGCACGCCACTTGGAAAAGTAATCTGTAGCTGCAAGAATGAAACGATGTCCTTTTGAAGATGGTGGTTCTATCGGACCCACTATATACGTGCCTCGACATTCGAATGGCCACGACGCGATTGTCGGGTGTAGCACATTTGGAGGTTGGTGTAGAACCACTCCGTGCACTTGGCATTGGTGACGGCTCTTGGCGATTTTCATGCGGTCGGTCATCATCGAGGGCCGGTAGTACCCTAGTCTTTTAATTTTCATTTTCATTTTTGGACCGTCGGTGAGCGCCACGAGTCCCGAATGCACCTCTTTAACAATTTCACGGGCCTCGGACCCGCTTAGGCACCTTAGCCACATTTGATCGAAAAGACCTTACGTATAATGTGTTGTTTATTAATGCGTAGGACGAGTTCTTTTCTTGATACGATGGGCTAGCGACCTATCGTCACGGTAGCTTTCTGTTTGCGGTGTAGTTCATCGATGGTCGTCGCCTGATCTTACGTGTTTTTCATCACTGCTTGCTGTTGATTCTTTTTCTTTTTCGATTTGTGTATCATGTCTATGTCAGCTGTGATAGGACTCGACGTCCGTGAACTCGACACTTCCATTGATTCATCTTGCAAACAGGCAAATTCTTTTGCGAGACGGGCTAAAGCATCTGCTTAAAGCATTCTCTTTTCTAGGAATTTTGTAGATTGTCACATTTGGAATGCGTTCCAACAGTTGTATGGCATCTTGGAAGTATTGTTCGAGTCTTGGTTTAAAAATCTTGTATTGTCCGCGATACTGTTGAATGATTAGCTTGTGAATCCCGTAGATGTTGATGTCTGTTATCCCGATTTGAATAGTTAATTCCGATCCCGTTATGAGGGCCTCGTATTACGCTTCGTTGTTTGTACACGGTTCGTCGAGTGGTAGGAGTATCTTAACATCCCCAGCTCCGGTGTTATAAAGATTAGCCCGATTCTGCCTTACAAGGCACTATCACTTGCGATTCTTCGTCTTTGTGTGCTGAAGATGCTCCGTCGAAATACAATTCCCAACGTCGATCATCGGGGTCTTCTAGGCTCATTATTTGTTCATCCGGCGGATCGTCGTTGAGAGGAGATTCGGTCGGCGAAGGGTGTCTTCGCGAGGAAGTCTGCTAAGACTTGTCCCTTTACGGCACGCAGAGGCACGAAAGTTATATCGAATTGCGATAATATCATTGACCATCCGGCAAGTACGCCGGAAAGTGTTGGACGAGTCATCGAAGTATTGCAATGGATTAAACTTCGAAATCGAGTTGACCTTATGAGAAAGCATGTAGTGCACGAGCTTTTGAGCGGCGAAGATCGAGGCGAAACAATGCTTTTCGATTGCGGGATACCTTACTTCCGTCGGGAGTAAACGACGGCTTAAGTAGTAAAGAGCATTTTCTTTACCCTCATCATTGACACAGGCTAACGGGGCTCCGAGAGAGTCGTCTAAAGCCGCGGTGTAAAGTATCGGCGGTCTACACGAGGCCGGAGTCTGCTAAGACGGGAGGTGTCATTAAATATTGTTTAATGTCTTCGAAGGCCTTACGGCATTTCTCTTCCCGAATAAATTTGGCGTCCTTTTTAACTAGTGCGAGAAAGGTCGACACCTACTGACGGAGTTTGAGATAAAGCGTCGAAGATATGCCGACTTCCTTGAAAAGATCGTAGTTGTTTTAAGGTTTTGGGAGGCGGCATTTCTAAGATAGCTTTAATCTTCTCGGGTCGATTTCAATTCCACGATGTCGGACAACGAATCCTAAGAATTTCCGGAGGTGACGCGAAGGCGCATTTTAAGGGATTCATCTTAAGGTTAAATTGTCTTAATCGTTCGAAAACAATTCTCGAATCATACGAAGTGGTTTTCCTTTACTTTGCTTTTGATGACGACATCGTCCACGTAGCACTCGACTTGATTGTGGATGAGATCATCAAAAATTCTTGTCATTGCTCTTTGGTAAGTTGCTCCTGCGTTCTTCGGTCCGAATGGCATCACCGTGTAGCAAAATACTCCGATCGGCGTTACGAATGCTGTAAGCTTTTCATCTTCCGGAGCCATTTTTATCCGGTTGTATCCCGAAGATCCATCCATGAATGAGAATATTTCATGTGTCGAAGCAATATCGATCATCGGTTCTGGAATCGGTAGAGGGAATTCATCTTTTGGACATGCCTTGTTTAAATCTCCGAAGTCCACACAAATTCGATCGACCATTCTTCTTTACGGTGGCACTACGTTGGCTAGCCGAAGTCGGGTATTGTTCTTCGCGGACAAATTTAGCGTCTATTAGCTTTTTAACTTCGGCTATGACTTGTTGTTCGATTTCCAGACGCATTCTTACGGGACCTTGTCCGACTGGAACGAAGTAGGATCCACTCCTAGCTTATGGATCTGCAACCTGCGGGGCTAATCTCGGCATTTCATCGTAGCTCCAAGCAAAACAGTCTTTAAATTCCATTAATAACTTGATTATTTCTTCGGAGTCTTCTTTATTGAGTAAGGAGCTAACAAAGGTAGGTCTAGGCTCTTCGTTAGTACCTAAGTTAACTTCCGTTAACTCATCTATTGTAGATTTGATCTCTTCTTCGAGTCCGGTGGAGCGTCTCCGATTTGTAAATCTTCGAGTTCGTCCGTAGTTTCCATGCGGTTTTCATTGGATTTGCAAGTGACAACCAAGCAAAATTCGATATCGTCAGCCGACCCTACGTGCCGAATCCGAGTCCATACTTTGAATTGGGAGGACGGCGGAGTTATTCCATAACTTTTCAAAATGTTGTGATTGGCCTTTTGTCCATTGTCGAGGTAAGAAACCACGTTGAATTAAATTTTGAACACGGGGAGAGTACCACTCAAAAGGTAATTCCATTAATTCGATGAAGTGACATCTTCGAATTGTACATTATTTTCGAGTTTTGGAGGAAGAAGCACCACGGTAGAATTTGATCGGCTTTGCACCGTCACTACGTACCTCTTTGACCTCCATACCCTCGATCTTATTAGAATGGATCGGAGTTAGGGTCATAGTATGTACGTAGTGGTTAATCTTCTCGTACATTGATTTGTATTCTTCGTTCTTTTCATCTTCGAGGGAGATCTTGTATTGCGGCTTCTTTCGACTTATTGTTGCTTGCTTCTTGCTTGATTTCTTTTTCTTCTTCGAACTATCATCCCAATCAACATTGATGGTTGGTTTCTTACGTCCGATTGTCCTAGTGTCTCTACCACGGCCTCGTCCCCGGCCTCGACCTCGGATGCGAGTTGTGGAGAAACCTTCACCATCTCGCCGGAAGGGAGTGGTGAGTGGCTGTTGGACTAGAACTTCGGGTTCTTCGTTGTCACGAACTTTCTTTGCTTCATTTGTTATGGTATCTCCGGAGAAGATTGTTTTCTTTGGCGGTGCATAATAAGCTGCATCTTCATGGATTCCAATTTCATGTACGGAGAATGGTTGTAAGTCTCCTTTGATGCAGCTGTTCCCCTCCATCGTAATATTTGATGCATCGATGCGAGAGATGATGGTACCATCCTGTTTTCATGTATCCATGGTCGGCCCGATAGAGCGTTGAACGACGTTTCGAATCGATTATATGAAATTTTGCGGTTGTCTTTGCTAAATCACCGGTCTTCATCGGTAGCGTTATTGACCCGAGGGCTCTTTCTCCTTTACGGTTGAATCCTCTTAATAACATTTTGTCGGCCTCGAGCTCGCGAGCATCGATTTCCAAGTATGCTTAGTGTTCGAAGACTCATTATATTGATTGATGCTCCTGGATCCACCAATACTGCGGAGAGCGTAAACTTCCCGATTATGGCCGAAATGTACAACGGTCGGTTGTGATCTCGCATCCCCAGTAGTAGGTCATTGTACGTGAAGGTAACACCTCGTTGTTCCTTTAACGAGCAAACCTCATCCAAGGAATCTCCGGCCATTTGAGCTAAGCAAATTTCCGGATCAAGTAAGGCCTTGATCAGAGCTTCTCTCATCTCCTTTGATAAGATGAGAGCATCGTAGATGCTCAGTTTAGCCGGTAGTTTCCTAAGATGGGCTAGCACGTTGTAGTCCACTTTGTTCTCCATGCGTCTCGGCTTCTTCTCGAATGGGTATGTCTTCTGTGGGGTTGGTTCTTCTTGAACAACCACTGCTTTCCTTTGTCTTTTGGACCCATTCTTGGAGGTAGAACTTTTCCACTTCTTAGGTTGACTTACGTAATTTCTTCGAATCTAGTATTGAGTTTGTCGGTGTCTCCTCTGAATCGGAATGAGCTGGCTCTTACGGATTATCTTCCAAATGCGAAGGCTCTAACTCTATCGTAAGCTGGAGCTCCTCGAAACTCGCGGATAGATCCGTTGCTTGTTGAACTCTCGTAGCCTCCTTGATGGATGCCTTCTTCGTCATTGTGATCGTCGAGATCATGTATGATTTGAGAATTGTTGTTGGTATCGAAATCGACGCCGGATTGTCGCTAGTTACGTAATCGTTAGAAACGATCAAAACGTAGCCAACGCCATCACCCTTATCATTATATGATCCCACCGAAGTGAGCGAGATAATCATACAAAATCGGAGGTTCGAGGGATTTCTCCCCGAATCGGAAACAACTATCTAGGATAAGCGACCCCTAGTCACGCCTTAGGAGTCTCGGTCCCCTCTTCTTCGTCGATTTTCTTCTTCTCTTCGATTTTCTCCTGTCGAGGTGGTTCTTCTATCGCAAGTGATAGTACGGCTTAACAGGTCTCGAACTACGAATTGAAGCTCGCACCGAAGCGGTTCGGATGTTGTCTAAAATCTTCTTCGAAGATCTCGTCCGAGGCGGTAGTCCATCCATCGTCGGTTGCATAGGGATCTATCGGAATGACGGGATCGGTTGAGATAACATTGACGGAACCTCCTTTCGGGGTTCCTTCATGTACTCCTTCGGGATTGTTATATTTCCTTTCCGAAGGTTGTCGTTGAGCCGACTTTTGAAGGTAATGCGGTCTTCTATCTTGTGCCCGAGCATCCGATGGTAGGGGCGAAAGTTGGGATCACCTTTCTTGTTGACTTCCTCCGGTCTTTTGGGCTACGGCAGTGGAAATGCGGAGTTTTCATTAAGCTACGGAACATCTTTGAGTCTTGCTTCATTCTTGAACGGATATTCTCCGCTCGAAGCTCCCTCGATGTACGTTGCGGACGAGACGGTTGTTCATCTTGCGGAGACGATGATAGTTGGACCGGGGTTCTTGGTAATTTTGTTGTGGTTCTTTGCGGCCGTTACGGTGGTATTTGCATCGGTTGTTTGCCTTTGTCAACTGCTTGCAACGACCCGGATTTCTTTCGAAAGTCTTCACCGGCTTACGCTTGTCAGTCTTGTCGGCAAAACTTAATTGCTTCGCCTCTTCTTGCAAGCTTCCGGCCTTGCTTAACAACTTCTCAAAAGTCTTAATAGTGAATCCCTTGAGGAGAAGTGCTTATCGGGTCGTGAATGCTTTTAAGCGAGATGCCGACTGCATGTTGTTCTTGCGGTTGTGGTTCACACTTCATACTTAAATTTCTCCATCGAAGTATGTAATCCACTAGAGTTTCATTCGGCCTTTGTTTCTCTACCACTAAATCACCTATAGTGATGTGGTCTTGAGCTCCGACAAATCGCTTAATGAAGAGGCTCTCTAGCTGCGAGAATGTCTTTACGGATCCGTTGGGTAATTCGCATACCGGTCGAAGGCGATTCTGACGGACTGCTAACGAGCTGTCGGAAGAGTAGCGCATCGCTCCGCCGGCATTGCAACAGCGGCACGAAAGTGTGCAACATCTTCGTCGGGGGTTCCGGTTCCGTCGAAGGTCTTAAACGGAGGTGGTACGAAGCCCTTTGGGTATTGGACGGCGTCGAATTCTTCGGGTAAGGTCTGCCCGTCCGAATAGATGTCCCGTTCTTCGATTGTGCTAGGGCTTCTCGCACTTGTCTTTATACCAAGTTCTTGATATCCTTTTCGGAGATCATACTTTGTGTTGTATCCTTTTTCAGTTGGTCATCCCCATGTGACGGATGTAATCTCCTTTCCTCCGTCTACGATGTGAATGACTTACAGGGGTGTCTCTGCATGTGGTTGTACTTGACTTTGGAGAGTGGCTAGAGCTACGGCCATCTCTTCCATCCTCTTCGCCATTTGAGCGATCGTGTCGTCCTTTTCTGAAGGCTGTCTCTTCATCGGTTCCGGCTCCTCTCTTCTGCGTGGTGCAGGGAGCACCTTGAGAAGATGATGAAGCTCGTGTCTCAACCATGTTGATTTCGCATATTCGTTGTCCATGAATTCCGATGAGTCGATCTCATCTCCGAACTTTTCTTCTCTTTCTTTTGCCAGCCGTCGGATGTCGGTTCTCGGCTTTTCCATGGCATCTTCTAGCGGAGCTTTCGTGTATCTTTGTGGTTGTCATGCGATGGTTGCCGGGTCCTTTTTCACGAGTCCCCTTCATCGCGGTAGCACTTTCTTCGATTCCGGCCTCTCGGCGAGACTTTCTTTCTCGAGCTGCTCGTTTCGATCTCGAGCTGCCCCGTAGTGGGACGCCACACCATCCTTCTAGCGGCGGAAGGTCCATGACCGGATGGTGCATCGGCCGAATCTTTGGAAGGTGGTATCCTCACTGATCTGTAACCACGATACTACGACGGGCGGGCTAGCCTTCATTCTCTTGCTTGGCTTTTCTATCATGACGGCGGGTTCTACTCGGGGCCCGAGACGGGATTTGGCCGGCACCCGCCCATCCTTCGTAGAATTTCCGACACGGGGCGGTTTTCCTTCTTCGCTAGCTTTTCTACCAAAGTTTGCGGTCGAAGCAAACGGCGTAGTTCGATTCTTTTCTTGCGGCTATCGTTGTAGTATGCGGGTGCGTGGTAATGTGGCGACAATCTTGCGAACATTCTCCTCATCCTCGCGGCGGAGAGGGGATGGAACATGCTTCCTCCCAAAAGTGGTATGTAGTCGGGCGGTGGTGTATATTACGGTAGCGGTGTATATTACGGCAACTGCGGAATTTCCTCCGGGAAGGCGATCTCGGCGGCTACGGCTTCCTGGCGATCCTTCTATTTCTATTTCTTCTTTGGGTCTTTGTCGGCGAAGGAATCTTCGAGCTGGACCCGATTTCGAAGACGAAGGTCTTACGGGAAGATCCGTACCCTCCGCGGTAACGGGTTTATCATAGTTACGGATTCCTTTCCCCTTTGATTTGGCGAAGTCGGGGTAGGTGCGAAACAACTAGACCGAGTGGGGGTAGTGAGAACGGTCCTCTGCGGACGGCGGTACTCCTCCCAGTCGGGACCCTTTGCGGGGAGGAAACTCTTGGGTCGACCTGAGGTTGAACTCGAGCGGTGGTTCCTCGGCTTCGGATACCTTGTTCGTCGGTGCGAAGAGGGAGACGTCGGTGACTTTGACGTTCGTGTTTTCAAATCCACGTCCGAATCGGATGACCCCATTGTCGGGCGGTTCATCCTTATAGACGGCGAAGTCCGATCCGTTGGTGAAGGAGAAAATCGGTTTCGGGGCTTCCATTTACGCGAGGTAGATTCGGTTTGTCGGTCCGAAGTTATGCTTCTTTTCTTTAGGACGAAAAGGAATTGAAAAGAGTCCGAACTCATTCTTTGTTCATGTATTTATAAAAAAGAATCATTTGTTAAAAGAATCACTTATTAGAGGGTTTGTTTATTTAGAACGGAATGTTGAAAGGTGTAGAGAAGGTAAGGAATCCGATTCGGAAAGGAAAAGAAAGTCTTAAGCAAGACTTCTCGACTCGAAGGATCACTCCTAAACTAACACCTATTGGGGGTCCACCCGCCTCGGAAATGAGGTAAAAGGATCTCGGAACCTCTCGTTTAGGGGTGTCTAAACGGTGGCTCCTAAATCCGAGAGAATGTTGGCTATACTTGTTCAAGATAGAAATGAACATAGTATTCCAACGGAAAGAAGGGTAGTTTGATCCATTAGGGACATGGATACACTACCGATTTTTGAAAACAGAATTATTTGATTATAATGGAGAGAGGAATTGTCCCCAGCGGAGTCGCCAGAAATCCTGTCGGCATTATTTTTAGGTTGTGTGTTTTATTTTGAAAAGTGGTCGCCTAACAGAAGTTGTGCGGCGAATTTTTATTTTAAATTTAATTTAAATATATATAATTTAGAAAGTAGTATTTGATTTTGAAAATAATTTTTAAATTTGAAAGTTTTAAGATATGAGATTAAACCGATCTCACATCCCCGAATAGTTTATATAAACGAGCACCGCACCACAAGCCAGTATATCATCCCTAAGGATAGACACCTTGCTTGATGGTGGGGCTCGATCAAATAAACTAGAAGTTTTGTGACATCCGTTTGGTTTGCGAACCAATTTTATAAGCCGACAAATTCCCTTGCTTAATATGAAAGTATCAAACGGGGTTTATATTACACAGGTTCTTTAAAATTCCCTATAAGGGCAAGCCCCTATAGTTAATTACATCTTAAGTGACGGGAATCACCTAAGAAAACTCTCGATAATAATCGATAATTACGCTTTCAAGAATTTGAAAGTTTAAGGTTTTCGAAAGATTGAATTTTGGAATTTCGATAGGGAATGGATCAAATTTTGGAACATTTTGTTTTGTGAATCCAAAGGAAGAGAGGTAGGAGAAATCATCGATTCGAAGTGAACTTCGATAATTTCCCGACTATCCTATTGTTTGTCTTGAATTTAGGAAAGTCCTAATGTTTATTTGATATTTCGATCTTGCCGATTTCAATTAATTAGGGCTTATATTTGTATGATAAAATCAAACAAATAGCTCTAGAAGATGTGAGGGTTTATTGTCGTATCGGACGACTACCTCGGAATCCTAAGACCGGTTAGGGCTTAATTTGCAATGCAAATGCCTAACGAAGAGTTGAGGATTTATGTTGCACTAGGCGAAGCTACCTCGAAGTCCTATGGCTTGGTTGTTTTAATTCTAGGAAAGTTTTCTTGAAGTAGACTCGGGTTTTCTTGATGACGATGGTCGTCTTGCCCACCATGCTCAGAGCTCCTTGTTGTTGCAGAGGTTTAGTTTTAGAAATCATAAATCGGGAGTTGAGAAAAGTGTTTTGGTTTAGAGAAAATCTTAATTTCCGGGTGTTTTTTATGTTTTATTTAAAACAAATCTTAAAGTTGATTATAACGACACCGGTTAAGATCCCGCGGTTCCATCCTTCCGGCATCATTATTTTTATCGGATTCACTTAGTCCGGATGAATTTGCTAAACTCAGTTGAATGAGTTCCACACTTTCATTTAGACCGTGGGAAATCCCGTTAGCAACACGTAGGTTACATCATCCGAGGTATTCCCGATCATCCGACGGGACGTTTTAATTTAGTTGTAATTGTAGTTTTGTGTTACGTTTGTGATTAAATTTTGAGTTGTTTTATATTTTGAAATGTTGTGGCGGTGAATTTTATCTTGCAATGACTTTTAACTTAATTTTGGTTTCGGTTTTAGGGGCTATCCTAAAGGTGTGGGTTTTCATGCAACGGTTGTTTTATCATGCGAGAAAAATAAACGCGATTGCGATAAAGTAAATTGCGATAATGTAAATTCTTGGAAAATAAATTGCAGAAAAGTAAATTGCAATAATACAAATGCGTACCTGGAGGGTCTTCCCGTCATTCCAAACTGCACTTAAAACACAATTAGCATATTTAAGCAAGTTCCTAGGTAAAGCTAAGGGAAAGGTTATGGTTTTCTACCAAATTCCTAATCCTATAGCTAGTCATTTCCTATGACGTCTAGGTTCTTTGTGTTTTGGTTTAAGGACGATTTTCTTCATCGAAGAATAATTAAGTTCGATTGTTCTTATAAATATCCTATCATATTGAGGAAGTGCTTAAGAAGAATCTTAAACATCTTTTCGATATTTCTAGGATTGTTTTAAGTCCGAATGAATTTAATTATATAAATGAATCGATCGTCCGAGGATTTCAAGTCTTTGTTAACTTGCTCGGTGAACTAGGACATTTGAATATCCTATGAGTGAAGTGACACTTCATTTAATGTTTCATTTAGGAGTTATAATAACTAAAGCTTTCGAGGGTAAGTTAGTATTCAAATGATTTGGTTTAAGTTAAAGAGTTTAAATTTGGAATAGTGTTCAAGTTGTTTTTCATTTACTTTGTTTTAGGTGATGTTATATTTAATTCAATTTAATTTAATTGAGTTTTAATTTAGTTTAACATAGTTAATTTAATTTGATTTGGTGTTTAATTAATTTGATTTGATTTAATTTAATTTAATTATTTAATTTAATTTAATTTAATTTAATTGTTTAATTTAATTTAATTTAATTTTAATTATTTAATTTAATTTAATTTAATTGTTTAATTTAATTTAATTTAATTTTAATTTAATTTAATTTAATTTAATTTAATTGTTTAATTTAATTTAATTTAATTTTAATTTAATTTAATTTAATTTAATTTTTATTAATTTAATTTAATTATTAAATTTAATTTAATTTTAATTTAATTTATCTTTAATTTACTTTATTTTTAATTTTAATTGAAATTTTTGAAAGAGTTTAATAATTTGACTTTAGTTTAATGATTAAGTCTTTTAATATTTTGAATTTGAATTATCATTTTAATTAAGAATTGAATATTAATGAGATAATTAATTTAGGGATTTTTAAATTAAAGAATAAATCTCTTCCTAATAAATATCCCTTATTTTAATAATTCCAATTTTATTATTCTTCCAAATTTAATCAATTATTTAATTAAAGTTTAATCATTTTGAAATTGTTTAATGGGTTTCTACCCTTTAATTATTTAAATTTCAATCATCCAAATCAGATTAGGATCAAATATTTTACTTGTTAATTTTTATTAAACCTAAAGTTTTAATTAAGGATTAAAGATTTTAATTACCATTTTACCCTTTAAGCTTAATAATTTCATAACTCACTAAATTGAACTTAAATGAACTTGAAATTTTTATGTGACTTCACTCATATGTCAATAAAGACATGAGAGGAGAAAATGTGATTTTTCTGTATTTAATTTATTTATATAATTATTTTTGGTGGAAAATAGAGATTTTCAAGGAAAATTTGATAACATGACCAAAAGAAAGTTTCTGTCCTTAAGAAAATTAGGGGACATTCCTAATGACCAGAGAAGCACTTGGACTAATTTTGGTGATTTTTTGAATTATATTATTTTTATTATAATTATTTTGAGTTTTGGAGTGTTAATTAATTTAAAAATAAAATAAATGTTGAAAAATGGATTTTATATTTTTCAAAAATCTCTCTGATATCAAGGAAACCAGAGAATCAAATTTTGCAATTTTCTGATTTTTCTATGATTTATAATAATTATTTTAGTGAAAATGCTAGAAAATACATTTTTTTTAATTTTAAAATTACCCTAGGGCTTTAAAATTCAATATCTCACTAAATAGACCTAGGAAAAATGTGGGATTTGTTCCTAAGTGATTAAAATTCAAAATGTGACATTTTGGTGAATTTTATTATTTTTGTGATTTTTATTATTTTTTAATTATTAAAAATATTAAAATATTATTAAAAATCAACTTTTTAGAAAATTGAAATTTTAATTTTCTTAGGTTCCCCTGATATCAGAGAGGCTCCAAAACCAATTTGGTGAATTTTTAAAAAGTATTTTAAAAGTTATGAATTTTTAAAGTTTAAAATGGCTAAGTGGCTTAATTAACCCGATTAGTGGGGTTAACCAAGTCCAATTGACCTCAAATTTTTATGGTGGATTCCTCTGATCCTAAAGGTCAGTGGAGAATTGATTTCAAGTCAATTTGATGCCTGGTTAACTCTAATTAATTAAAGACCTATTTTGGGTGTTTAAGCCGATTAGGGTTAATACGAGTGAATTAACTCGAGTCCTATTTTTCCTAGAGTTCTCTGGTCATAAGGAACATCACCAAATATTTCTAGAATTTATTTCACAACATGCTAATTTTTGGAATTAAAATACTCAAAACGACAACATGCATTTGAAAAATAAATAACTTTTCACGAGAGATGGCCTCGACCTTGGAAAATTCGGGGAATGTTCCCGAGTTCGGAGGCTTCAAAAGCCCTATGGTCTCATGCCATGGTGAATTGTATACATGCATGGAGAATTAAATGTATGCGAGAGAGTAAATAAATTATAAAAAATAAAATACTTAATGAAATTAAATGATTTCTTTTCCACATTATTCTCCTCTATTCAGCTGAGCGAGAGGGTATTTTTATTTTATTTTTGTGATTTTTCTACACAAAGATATGGATTTTTGAAGTTTAGGGAATTAAATAAATAAGAAAATACCCTAATTTTCTATTTATCCACGCGGCGCCGGCGCATCCTCGAGCGACTCCGAAGGCACGCGCGGCGCGCTCCCATTCGACGCCGCCACCTGAGTCGGCGGCCGGGCCCGCGGTTCTCGCACCGTTTCTGGTCCGACGCCATCCGAGCCGTTCGTCCGCGCGTGTATTGAATGGACGGCATCCGTTCATCGTCCCCAAGTGTCCTCGCCAGATGGCCGTCCACACTAAATCCACTAATATCTCGCTCGATACTCGATGGATTTTTATGTTCTTATGCTCTATGGATTCGTCTTGAAGAGACGAACACATCTATACGGCTAACATGCATTGGAACTAAGGCATTTGAAATAGAGAATCTTCAGAAGCTCGGGATGAAGAGTTAGCTCATACCTTGGCTCAGAGAAGTGTGGCTTCAATATGAGAGTTGTTGCACCTTCGATTGGGTCCTAGCAAGCTCCGGATGAAGTCTCTGGTGCAGTGAATTGTACGGATATGATTTCGACCAAGCCGATCACAAAGCTTGGAGAGTCTGGAGCAATCTGGGTGGCTCGGAGATGGGGCTTTTGGTGGTGGACACCTTCCCTTGGTGCAGTGAAGGTGTAGAGCCAATCGATTTGGGGATTGGCTCCGTTGTGGAGAAGTGTCTGGTTTTTGGGCTAAAGTTTGAGCTCGAAATTGGGCTCGTGTAGAAGAAATGGCAGGTGGAATTCGGTGGGGATCGGGTGCTCTAGTGTGTAGAAGTGATGCGGAGTGATTTTGGCGAGTTTCCTTAAGGTTTGTGTTTCACCCCTCTCATGGCCGAGAGGGTGGAGTTTAAATAGGAGAGGGTGGAAGGCCTCTCGGAGGGAGTTAGGGCTTGGGATCGAGTTGCTGCGGTGAGGAGAAGATCGGCCATGGTGACCACTAGGCATGGGGCGGCTCGGCAAGTGAGAATTTCAATGTTGGCTCACATGTGAGCTCTCGGCCATGGTGTTTTCCGGCGGCACAGTGGCGGCCGGCCGAGCGATGAGTCACCATCTTGGCTCGGGTGGGTCGGGGTGGAGGTTTAGTGTAGGCGATTGAGGTTTGACATGTGTAAAGGAGTTTGATTTAAATGGAATGGGAGAAGGCTCACTTTGGCTTGGTTTGGGTCAACCCACCATTTTGGGCTTGGTGCACCCTTCCATGGCTCGATTTTGGGCTGAGAGGAATCATTTAGGTCGGCTTAGAAGGAGTGGTGAAGTCTCTATCCATGATGAGGTGGCTAAACATGGTTTAGTGTGTGACATGATTAAGGTAAAAAGGGTTAAAGGAAGTTTAGGAAAGAAGCCCCTCTTCTTGCCATAAATGGACTAATGATCACATGTCAAAGCCTCTCATGGCTTCATGTGGCTTGAGAATGGCTTGTTCATGGCTTCATTTGGCTTGGAGAAAAGGTTGATTTGTTTCATGAAAAGGGGTTTTAAGAAATTTTTGGTAATTTGATGGGAATTTGGATGAAGCTTCATTTGGAATAATTCAATGATGATTTTAGGACTTAGGTAATGGATTTAATTAAATGGATGACAAATGGAGATGTCATGTGGGCTTTAGGGTAGATTTGGGCTTTTGAATTTTGAAGGAAATGGGCTTTTAAGAAGGTTTAAGGGAAGTGGGCTTTTAAGTTTAAGGATGTGTTCATGGATGGGAATTTTTGTAGAAGTTTGGGCCAAATAGTTGTTGGTTTTGGTTTAGGGATGTTTCATGAATAATTTGAAATAGATTTAAGGTGGTTTGGGTTTGAATTGGGTTGAATTTGGGTTTATTTGGTAAATGGGCCAATGTAGGTCGAATTAGGCTAACTTGGGCCAATGTTGGGCTAGGGTTGAAATTGATGTAAAATAAATGTTAAGAAATGTTTATGGGAGTGTTTCAAAGAGGTTTTGGCTTTGGTTGGGTTTTAATTTTGAGGTTTGGGCCTATTTGGGTTAGATTTGGGTTTAGGTCGAAATTGGGCTTTTTGATTTTGGGTTGAATTTGAGTGGGGTTTGGGTCAAAATCTTGGGCAAATCATGTTAGTGTTTTGTTTATGAGGATGTTAAGGAAGGTTTAGAAAAGATTTGGGGTTAATTGGAGTTGAATTGGGTTAGTTTGGGCTAAGTTTGGGTCATGGGTCCAAATTTGGGCTTTAAGGCCCAAAGTGAAATTGGATCCAAATGTCAATCAAATTGGACTTGGATTTGGTCTAAATTGGTATTGGGAATGTTGAATTGAAGTTTAGAATTGAATTGGACCAGAATTTGGGTCAATTGGATAGGTTTGGTTTAACATTGGGTTCACTTTGGGTTAAAATGGGTCGATTTGGGGGTTTTGACAAAAGTAGGGTAAATTGATAAAATTGGCCCATGGTGTAGTTGGATAAAATGAAATTGGGAATATTTGGGATTTTCTGGAATTTTCTGGGAATTTTCTGAATTTTTGGATTTTTAGGCAGAAGGGTATTTTGGGTATTTGGAGGGTATTGGGAGGTATTTTTGGAATTTTTGGTATTTTTGGATATAGATGATCAATTTGAGTGATGTGGAGATGTTTGGGATTGATTTTGGAAAATTTTGGGTAATTTGGAAATTTTGCGAAAATTTGGGTAATTTGAGGGTTTTGGGTAGGTTTAGTAGGTGTAGGGTCTCGGGGGTCAAAAATTGAAAATTTGGGAAATTTAAGATTGGGTGAATTTGAGTGGGGTGAAATCATTTTGGTTGAGCCATGAAGCCATTTCAAGCCCATATGAGCCATGAAAGGACTCATTTGAGGCATTCATTTATGTTGTTCCTAACCTCTTGCCGAGGGCTTAGGGGTTAAGGACCATCCATGTGAATCACCTACATGAGTTAGGAGGTTAAGTTGGGTATGGGTGTGGTTTTAGGAGGTGTGTGGGAGTGTAGTGTGTAGGTGTAGTGTAAGTCGGCCCCTCACCGGACCGAGCCGCCCGGGGCGATCCTAAGGCGAAAGAGTCATATGGGAACTCATCCTTTAAACTTCCACATTTGATTTCGACCCTCACAGGTGATTAGGGGTCTATAGTCGAGTTTGTGGAGTTTGCGGGGAGTTTAGAAGTGGTTTGAATTTCTAAAGGCGGGTCCCGATTCTAGTCCTCTAAGATAGTCGAAGGAAAAGCTGAAGGCTAGATCCTAAGCACTAAAAAGAAGAAAGGAAGACCTCATCGAAAATGAGGTCGACAAATGGACCCCGATAGGTGTGGTGAGCTGACGGAGCACACCGCGCGTATTGGTGTTGGCCGAAGCGATCAACAAAACCAACACGGATGTCCAGTGACGAACTTAGGACGAAGTAGAAGAGTTTCTGCTGGGGAGTGTCGAGTATATCTACGGAACCGGAGATTCTTGAACTCTCGGCTGGGGAAAGGAAAAGGAGGTGAATCCCAAATCACATGATGCGGGAATTTCGACTTAGATTTTATTTTGTTTCAATTTAAGCTTTGATGTGTGAGTTTAAATTTTAGTTTGGAGTTTCAATTTAGATTGAAGTTTGTCGAAATTAATTTGAAGGATTTGATTTGAAATGAAAATTGGAGTTCGAGGTTTTAGATGTAACATCTCCGACCTCGAAAGAAAATTGAATTGATTAGATTGAATCGTTGCAATGAGAAGAGATCTCGGAGCAAAGCGGTGTTGGATGTAAAATCCTTAACCTCGAGAGTTTGATTTTGATGTGTATTTCATTGCGATAGGGAAATGATCCTAAAGCGATGCGGTCTTGGATGTAAAATCCTCGACCCGAAAGGTTGAATTGATTTGATGTATTTCGGTGCGATAGGAAAAGAATCCTAAAGCGGTGCGGTCTTGGATGTAAAATCCTCGACCCAAAAGTTTGAATTTTGATGTATTTCGGTGCGATAGGAAGAGAATCCTAAAGCGGTGCGGTCTTGGATGTAAAATCCTCGACCCAAAAGTTTGAATTTTGATGTATTTCGGTGCTGATAGGAAAAGAATCCTAAAGCGATGCGGTCTTGGATGTAAAATCCTCGACCCAAAAGTTTGAATTTTGATGTATTTCGGTGCAATAGGAAAAGAATCCTAAAGCGGTGCGATCTTGGATGTAAAATCCTCGACCCAAAAGTGTTTGAATTTTGATGTATTTCGGTGCGATAGGAAGAGAATCCTAAAGCGAGTGCGGTCTTGGATGTAAAATCCTCGACCCAAAAGTTTGAATTTTGATGTATTTCGGTGCAATAGGAAGAGAATCCTAAAGCGGTGCGGTCTTGGATGTAAAATCCTCGACCCGAAAAGTTTGAATTTTGATGTATTTCGGTGCGATAGGAAAAGAATCCTAAAGCGGTGCGGTCTTGGATGTAAAATCCTCGACCCAAAAGTTTGAATTTTGATGTATTTCGGTGCGATAGGAAGAGAATCCTAAAGCGAGTGCGGTCTTGGATGTAAAATCCTCGACCCAAAAGGTTTGAATTTTGATGTATTTCGGTGCGATAGGAAGAGAATCCTAAAGCGGTGCGGTCTTGGATGTAAAATCCTCGACCCAAAAGTTTTGAATTTTGATGTATTTCGGTGCGATAGGAAGAGAATCCTAAAGCGGTACGATCTTGGATGTAAAATCCTCGACCCAAAAGGTTTGAATTTTGATGTATTTCGGTGCGATAGGAAAAGAATCCTAAAGCAGTGCAGTCTTGGATGTAAAATCCTCGACCCAAAAGTTTGAATTTTGATGTTGATCTAGAAGATCGGATTTGAGATTTGATAGAGATTGAATTTGAATTTGATTGAGACTTGAAGCCTGGAAAGATTGAATTTGGAAATTTGGAAATTTGGAAGGATGAGTTTGAACTCGATTGAAACTTGATTTAAGATTTGATTTGAAATTTGAAAGATCAAGTTTGAAACTTGATCGAGATTGGATTTGGATTTTGATTGAGAATTTGATTTGAGATTTGGGAAGATCAAATTTGAAATTTGATCGAAGTGGATTTGGAATTTGATTGAGAATTTGATTTTGAAGTTTGGAAGGATGGAATTTGATTTTGAAGTTTGAAAAGATTGAAATTTGATTCGGAATTTGGAAAGATTGAATTTGAGATTTGTGTTGATTTCGTTTATCTTTTAATGGTTCAAATTTTATTTTGTTGTTTATTTAATGTTCATGTGAACTTGGTGTTTGTCATTTTTCGGATTTTTTTTTAGAAAGTTTTCTTTTATTCTCTTTTTTTCTTTTACGTTCTTTGTTCGAAGTTCATTTAACTTTAATGGCGTTTCCCGATCAATTTGCACAAAAGAGGTGAAGGCCGAAAACGTGACATGGTCACTTTCATTCCAATCATGTTGAAAATACGTCGTACAACTCGATACGGAATATATTTCATACAATCCATGTAGACTCAAAACGGATTTGTGTATGATCTTTGTTGATCCATCAAAAGAATCATCCGTCAAAAATCCATGTCCGAATAGTGAGGTACATGGTCGATAACATCACCTTCCAAGCCATCCTTGGCAAGGATGCGGCTGGATGTACATTGGAGGTGTGATATTTCCCATGTAACTCACGGCTCGTAAGGCCGGAGGTTCTCTAGCTACGGATACGGTTGGAAATGGTAAGGTATTTTGTTGTCGTCCATCCTCACGAAAGTAGCGAGATTCGCTCCACTGGCACTCCGGTATGCGATGCTTTGCGATATCTGCTCCGTTACCTTGCGGTATCATGACGGAACCCACCGGTAAAGGTATCTTTGCGGCCCTCGGAACTCACCGGGACTGCTATCCGGAGGTCGGATCCGAACATGATGTTGCACTCATTCGAAAGAGGCCGTGCGAAAGGTCGACGAAGTCGTGGTGATCGATATGTGGGGGTATGCGGTCACCTTGTTTGTAGATGTTGATAATGCGGCTATTGGGTATGCAATCTGCTGGCGGTACCCTCCATGTTATCAATCTTTTTACCATTCTCTTGATAACTAATGGCATCGGATCTACTTGCCCATGACGAAGTATTCCGGTGGGTTTCCTTTTACGTCTTCGACAAAGTTGTAGCGGCATCCGCATTGTATTGTGATTCTTCCTTTCCACGGCATCCATCTCGGGGTTCGAGTATGTGTTTTCCCTCGGGCGGCTGCTCGGCCCATTCTTTTCGGATCCGGATACGGTCCACGATTTCGTTGTTGTTCATACTGCGAGAATACGTCGGTGTGTAGCTCGAGGCCTTCAGTATGTTGATTCTTCTTCCTTTAATTCTCTCGAAGTATTCGAAAGTTTTCTTTTCAACATTACGCATCCTCTCCGGCTCGTATTCGGAATGATCTGCAGATGGCGAGGCCTTGTGACATATTGTGGGATATATGGTTCAATCCCTTCACGTTCCCCGCATACCTCGGCTCCTCGGGGATGATGCACGTCGGGACATCCCCGGGGTTGCTACTGCAACAAGGTCATGCACTGCTTGGTGGTTCTATCCGGTGGCGTGGTAGCCTTCTTTCTTCGATCTTACGGAGATTTCCACGGTTCTTTCTGTTATTCTAGGAGGCTGGCCTCCTTTCTTCGAGTTCTGGTGAGCCGGTGTCCTTGAAATGTGAGTGCTGGCATTAGCGAGTGTCTCGTCGCGCTGGTCGCGGCTAGTTTTGTTAACATTTTACGGATGCGGCGATTCTTATTTCTTCGTTGCGTGGGCGTGAGAGTAGCCCTCCGAACTTCTTGAATCTCGCGGGCGCGGCGGCAAGCACCGCCCTCACGTTGTAGTGACTACGGACTTCATTTTCTTGTCTTCTTCGGTGTTTGCTTTTCTTTTCTTGTTGTTGGATTGGTGGCTTGGGCCACCCACTTTCATCACTTGTACGTCCGGGCGGTTCTTCTCGGTTAGCGGGACCCGGTCACTTTCCTCGTCTTGTAGGCTCTGCGGTGCGAAATGCGAGTCGATCTCGATTATCGCTCCATCTTTCACCCTCTTTTCATCGAGTGCGAGGCTTACGCCATTCTTAAAGTTCAAGACCAACCGCTCGTTCGACATTTCCCTGCGAAAAGACAAGGAAAAGGATCGGGGACTATACTAAGAACAAGAACATTAAGAAAATGTTTATTAAAGATACATTTTTTATTATTCTTATATTTTGAAATTTAACAGGAATGAAGTAGGATAAGATGAGGGAAGAGATTTTGATTTGGAGAAGA
Source organism: Papilionanthe hookeriana x Papilionanthe teres (assembly GCA_022702705.1). NCBI lineage: Eukaryota > Viridiplantae > Streptophyta > Magnoliopsida > Asparagales > Orchidaceae > Papilionanthe > Papilionanthe hookeriana x Papilionanthe teres. Next base: position 12,766 of record JAKZJZ010000369.1, on the reverse strand, counting down.
AAACGAGGAAAACTTAATTATCATGATTTTATTTATCTTAGCACATTTTATTATTTTTGAGTTCGGACTCAATCATAAGTAATTACTTCACCGTGTTTCTTAGGGATGAAGAATTCATTCCTTCGAAACATCGAGGTAGCGTAATATTTTTCGAAGTATCGTCAGTTGATTGGAAGCATATGTCGTTCTCCCGGCGATTCACTAGGTGGTAGGAACCTCCCGAGTATCTTGCTTGACCACGAAACGGTCCTTCCCGAGTGGGTTCAAATTTTCCTCCTATCTTGCGGTGTGCAAGAATAGGTCTCTTGAGAACGAGAACTAAGTCACCGACTTTGAAGGTTCTTGGGCGGACCGGTTTGTCATGGGCTTGAACCATCTTAGCTTGGTATAGTTCTAAATTCATGTTGTCGTTGCAAGTCTTTTCCCTTCCAAGCTTTCTAATTCTTCGAGTCGTAATCCGGCGTTTTCTTCGTCGTGATCTTGTTTGCAGTTGCAATTACGAGTGAAGGAAGGCTGAACCTCTAAAGGTAACACTTGCCTCGGACCCATACACCGGAGCGTAAGGTGTAGCTTGAGTAGGGGTTACGAAGGTTGTCCGGTAGGCCCATAAGGCTTCTAACAATTTCTCGTGCCAATTTCTCTTATTATCGTCCGAGGTTTTCTTTAAGATTTGAACGAGAGTTTTATTAAAAGCCTCGGCGAGGCCGTTTGCTCTTGGGTAGTAAATTGTCGAGTATCGCCGGTCGATTCGTGTCTCACGACAAAATTGTTGATTTGTGTGCTTCGAATGCGGACCCAGTTATACGAGATGATCTGCGCGGCACTCCGAAACGGTAGACAACTTGGTTCTTGAAAAGCTGCAGCACGTGGTGTGCTTTCACTTCTCTAAGTGGAGCTGCACTGCCACTTGGAAAAGTAATCTGTAGCACGCAAGAATGAAACGATGTCCTTTTGAAGATGGTGGTTCTATCGGACCCACTATATCGTGCCCCGACATTCGAATGGCCACGACGCAATTGTCGGGTGTAGCACATTTGGAGGTTGGTGTAGAACCACTCCGTGCACTTGGCATTGGTGACGGCTCTTGGCGATTTTCATGCGGTCGGTCATCATCGAGGGCCGGTAGTACCCTAGTCTTTTAATTTTCATCTTCATCTTTGGACCCGGCTGGTGAGCGCCACGGAGTCCTGAATGCACCTCTTTAACAATTTCACGGGCCTCGGACCCGCTTAGGCACCTTAGCCGCATTTGATCAAAAGACCTTCGTATAATGTGTTGTTTATTAATGCGTAGGACGAGTTCTTTTCTTGATCGATGGGCTAGCGACCTATCGTCACGGTAGCTTTCTTGTTTGCGGGTAGTCTATCGATGGTTGTCGCCGATCTTACGTGTTTTTACATCCTTCTTTCTAGTTGATTCTTTTTCTTTTTCGATTTGTGTATCATGTCTATGTCAAGTTGTGATAGGACTGACGTCAAGTGAGCGACACTTCCACGCGATTCATCTTGCAAACGAGCAAATTCTTTTGCGAGACGGGCTAAAGCATCTGCTTAAAGCATTCTCTTTTCTAGGAATTTTGTAGATTGTCACATTTGGAATGCATTCCAACGATTTGTATGGCATCTTTGGAAGTATTGTTCGAGTCTTGGTTTAAAAATCCTGTATTGTCCGGCGATACGTTGAATGATTAGCTGTGAATCCCGTAGATGTTGATGTACTGTTATCCCCATTTGAATAGTTAATTCCGGTCCAGTTATGAGGGCTTCGTATTACCGCCGTTGTTTGTACACGGTTACGTCGAGTGGTAGGAGTATCTTAACATCCCCGCTCCGGTGTTATAAAGATTAGCCGATTCTGCCTTACCGGGCACTTATCACTTGCGATTCTTCGTCTTTGTGTGCTTGAAGATGCTCCGTCGAAATACAATTCCCAACGTCGATCATCGGGGTCTTCTAGGCTCATTATTTGTTCATACGCGGATCGTCATTGAGAGGAGATTCGGCGGCAAAGGGTGTCTTTGCGAGGAAGTCTGCTAAGACTTGTCCCTTTACGGCACGCGGAGGCACGAAAGTTATATCGAATTGCGATAATATCATTGACCATCGGCAAGTACGCCGGAAAGTGTTGGACGAGTCATCGAGTATTGCGATGGATTAAACTTCGAAATCAAGTTGACCTTATGAGAAAGCATGTAGTGCACGAGCTTTTGAGCGGCGAAGATCGAGGACGAACAATGCTTTTCGATTGCGGGATACCTTACTTCCGTCGGGAGTAAACGACGGCTTAAGTAGTAAAGAGCATTTTCTTTACCCTCATCATTGACACAGGACTAACGGGGCTCAGAGAAGTCGTCTAAAGCCGCGGTGTAAAGTATCGGTGGTACACGAGGCCAGGGGCTGCTAAGACGGGAGGTGTCATTAAATATTGTTTAATGTCTTCGAAGGCCTTACGGCATTTCTCTTCCCAAATAAATTTGGCGTCCTTTTTAACTAGTGCTGAGAAAGGTGACACCTACTGACGAGGTTTGAGATAAAGCGTCGAAGATATGCCGGCTTCCCTTGAAAAGATCGTAGTTGTTTTAAGGTTTTGGGAGGCGGCATTTCTAAGATAGCTTTAATCTTCTCCGGATCGATTTCGATTCCACGATGTCGGACAACGAATCCTAAGAATTTCCGGAGGTGACGCCGAAGGCGCATTTTAAGGGATTCATCTTAAGGTTAAATTGTCTTAATCGTTCGAAAACAATTCTCAAATCATACGAAGTGGTTTTCCTTTACTTTGCTTTTGATGACGACATCGTCCACGTAGCATTCGACTTGATTGTGGATGAGATCATCAAAAATTCTTGTCATTGCTCTTTGGTAAGTTGCTCCTGCGTTCTTCGATCCGAATGGCATCATCGTGTAGCAAAATACTCCGATCGGCGTTACGAATGCTTGTAAGCTTTTCATCTTACGGAGCCATTTTTATGCTGGTTGTATCTGAAGATCCATCCATGAATGAGAATATTTCATGTGTCGAAGCAATATCGATCATCGGTTCTGGAATCGGTAGAGGGAATTCATCTTTTGGACATGCCTTGTTTAAATCTGCGAAGTCCACACAAATTCGATACGACCATTCTTCTTTCGGCGGCACTACGTTGGCTAGCCAAGTCGGGTATTGTTCTTCGCGGACAAATTTAGCGTCTATTAGCTTTTTAACTTCGGTATGACTTGTTGTTCGATTTCCAGACGCATTCTTCGGGACCTTGTCGGCTGGAACGAAGTAGGATCCACTCCTAGCTTATGGACTGCAACCTGCGGGGCTAATCCTGGCATTTCATCGTAGCTCCAAGCAAAACGGTCTTTAAATTCCATTAATAACTTGATTATTTCTTCGGAGTCTTCTTTATTGAGTAAGGAGCTAACAAAGGTAGGTCTAGGCTCTTCGTTAGTACCCAAGTTAACTTCAGTTAACTCATCATTGTAGATTTGATTTCTTCTTCGAATTCGGTGGAGCGTCTCCGATTTGTAAATCTTCGAGTTCGTACGTAGTTTCCATGCGGTTTTCATTGGATTTGCGAAGTGACAACCAAGCAAAATTCGGTATCGTCGGCGACCTGCTGTGCGAATCAGAGTCCATACTTTGAATTGGGAGGACGGCGGAGTTATTCCATAACTTTTCAAAATGTTGTGATTGGCCTTTTGTCCATTGTCGAGGTAAGAAACCACGTTGAATTAAATTTTGAACACGGGGAGAGTACCACTCGAAAGGTAATTCCATTAATTCGATGAAGTGACATCTTCGAATTGTACATTATTTTCGGTTTTGGAGGAAGAAGCACCACGGTAGAATTTGATCGGCTTTGCACGCGTCACTACGTACCTCTTTGACCTCCATACCCTCGATCTTATTAGAATGGATCGGAGTTAGGGTCATAGTATGTACGTAGTGGTTAATCTTCTCGTACATTGATTTGTATTCTTCGTTCTTTTCATCTTCGAGGAGATCTTGTATTGCGGCTTCTTTCGACTTATTGTTGCTTGCTTCTTGCTTGATTTCTTTTTCTTCTTCGGAACTATCATCCCGATCAACATTGATGGTTGGTTTCTTACATCCGATTGTCCTAGTGTCTCTACCACGGCCTCGTCCCGGCCTCGACCTCGGATGCGAGTTGTGGAGAAACCTTCACCATCTCGCCGGAAGGGAGTGGTGAGTGAGCTGTTGGACTAGAACTTCAGGTTCTTCGTTGTCTCGAACTTTCTTTGCTTCATTTGTTATGGTATCTACTGGAGAAGATTGTTTTCTTTGGCGGTGCATAATAAGTCTGCATCTTCATGGATTCCAATTTCATGTACGGAGAATGGTTGTAAGTCTCCTTTGATGCCTCTGTTCCCCTCCATCGTAATATTTGATGCATCGATGCGAGAGATGATGGTACCATCCTGTTTTCATGTATCCATGGTCGGCTCGATAGAGCGTTGAACGACGTTTCGAATCGATTATATGAAATTTTGCGGTTGTCTTTGCTAAATCACCGGTCTTCATCGGTAGCGTTATTGACCGAGGGCTCTTTCTCCTTTACGGTTGAATCCTCTTAATAACATTTTGTCGGCCTCGAGCTCGCGAGCATCGATTTCCAAGTATGCTTAGTGTTCGAAGACTCATTATATTGATTGATGCTCCTGGATCCACCAATACTGCGGAGAGCGTAAACTTCCCGATTGTAAGCTGAAATGTACAACGGTCGGTTGTGATCTGGCATCCCAAGTAGTAGGTCATTGTACGTGAAGGTAACACCTCGCTTGTTCCTTTAACGAGCAAACCTCATCCAAGGAATCTCCGGCCATTTGAGATTAGCAAATTCCGGATCGAAGTAAGGCCTTGATCGAGCTTCTCTCATCTCCTTTGATAAGATGAGAGCATCGTAGATGCTCGGTTTAGCCGGTAGTTTCCTAAGATGGGCTAGCACGTTGTAGTCCACTTTGTTCTCCATGCGTCTCGGCTTCTTCTCGAATGGGTATGTCTTCTGTTGGGGTTGGTTCTTCTTGAACAACCACACCTTTCCTTTGTCTTTTGGACCCATTCTTGGAGGTAGAACTTTTCCACTTCTTAGGTTGACTTCGTAATTTCTTCGAATCTAGTATTGAGTTTGTCGGTGTCTCCTCCTGAATCGGAATAGTCGGCTCTTACGGATTATCTTCCAAATGCGAAGGCTCCTAACTCTATCGTAGCTGGAGCTCCTCGAAACTCACGAGATAGATCCGTTGCTTGTTGAACTCTCGTAGCCTCCTTGATGGATGCCTTCTTCGTCATTGTGATCGTCGAGATCTTGTATGATTTGAGAATTGTTGTTGGTATCGAAATCGACGCCGGATTGTCGCTAGTTACGTAATCGTTAGAAACGGTCAAAACGTAGCCAACGCCATCACCCTTATCATTATATGATCCCACCGAAGTGAGCGAGATAATCATACAAAATCGGAGGTTCGAGGGATTTCTCCCCGAATCGGAAGCAACTATCCTAGGATAAGCGGCCCCTAGTACTAGCCTTAGGAGTCTCGGTCCCTCTTCTTCGTCGATTTTCTTCTTCTCTTCGATTTTCTCTGTCGAGGTGGTTCTTCCATCGCAAGTGATAGTACGGCTTAACGGGTCTCGAACTACGAATTGAAGCTCGCACGAAGCGGTTCGGATGTTGTCTAAAATCTTCTTCGAAGATCTCGTCCAGAGCGGTAGTCCATCCATCGTCGGTTGCATAGGGATCTATCGGAATGACGGGATCGGTTGAGATAACATTGACGGAACCTCCTTTACGGGGTTCCTTCATGTACTCCTTCGGGATTGTTATATTTCCTTTCAGAAGGTTGTCGTTGAGCCGACTTTTGAAGGTAATGCGGTCTTCTATCTTGTGCCCGAGCATCCAGATGGTAGGGGCAAAAGTTGGGATCACCTTTCTTGTTGACTTCCTCTAGTCTTTTGGGCTACAGCGTGTGGAAATGCGGAGTTTTTCATTAAGCTACGGAACATCTTTGGTCTTGCTTCATTTTTGAACGGATATTCTGCGCTCGAAGCTCCTCGATGTACGTTGCGGACGAGACGGTTGTTCATCTTTGCGGAGACGGCGATGGGCTTGGACGGGGTTCTTGGTAATTTTGTTGTGGTTCTTTGCGGCCGTTACGGTGGTATTTGCATCGGTTGTTTGCCTTTGTCGGCTAGCTGCAGCGACCACGGATTTCTTTTCGAAAGTCTTCACGGCTACGCTTGTCAGTCTTGTCGGCGAAACTTAATTGCTTCGCCTCTTCTTGCAAGCTTCCGGCCTTGCTTAACAACTTCTCGAAAGTCTTAATAGTGAATCCCTTGAGGAGAAGTGCTTATCGGGCCGTGAATGCTTTTAAGCGAGATCTCGGCGCATGTTGTTCTTGCGGTTGTGGTTCACACTTCATACTTAAATTTCTCCATCGAAGTATGTAATCCACTAGAGTTTCATTCGGCCTTTGTTTCTCTACCACTAAATCACCTATAGTGATGTGGTGCTGAGACTCCGACAAATCGCTTAATGAAGAGGCTCTCTAGCTGCGAGAATGTCTTTACGGATCGGTTGGGTAATTCGCATACCGGTCGAGGCGATTCTGACGGACTGCTAGCTGAGCTGTCGGAAGAGTAGCGCATCGCTCCGCCGGCATTGCAACAAGCGGCACGAAAGTGTGCGACATCTTGTCGGGGGTTCCGGTTCCGTCGAAGGTCTTAAACGAGAGGTGGTACGAAGCCCTTTGGGTATTGGACGGCGTCGAATTCTTCGGGTAAGGTCTGCCGTCCGAATAGATGTCCGTTCTTCGATTGTGCTAGGGCTTCTCGCACTTTGCTTGTTCTACAAGTTCTTGATATCCTTTTCGGGGATCATACTTTGTGTTGTATCCTTTTTCGGTGGTCATCTCCAGTTGACGGATGTAATCTCCTTTCCTCCGTCTACGATGTGAATGACTTACGGGGTGTCTCTGCATGTGGTTGTACTTGACTTTGGAGAGTGGCTAGAGCTACGGCCATCTCTTCCATCCTCTTCGCCATTTGAGCGATCGTGTCGTCCTTTTCTGAAGGCTGTCTCTTCATCGGTTCCGGCTCCTCTCTTCTGCGAGTTGCGGGGAGCACCTTGAGAAGATGATGAAGCTCGTGTCTCGACCATGTTGATTTGCATATTCGTTGTCCATGAATTCCGATGAGTCGATCTCATCTCCGAACTTTTCTTCTCTTTCTTTTGCCAGCCGTCGGATGTCGGTTCTCGGCTTTTCCATGGCATCTTCTAGCGGAGCTTTACGTAGTATCTTTGTGGTTGTCATGCGATGGTTGCGGGTCCTTTTTCACGAGTCCCCTTCATCGCGGTAGCACTTTCTTCGGATTCCGGCCTCTGGCGAGACTTTCTTTCTCGGAGCTGCTTGTTTCGGTCTCAGTTGCCCGTAGTGGGACGCCGCACCATCCTTCTAGCGGCGGAAGGTCTATGACCGGATGGTCGCATCGGCCGAATCGTTGGAAGGTGGTATCCTCCCTGTCTGTAACACGATACTACGACGGGCGGGCTAGCCTTCATTCTCTTGCTTGGCTTTTCTATCATGACGGCGGGTTCTACTCGGGGCCCGAGACGGGATTTGGCGGCACCCGCCACATCCTTCGTAGAATTTCCGACACGGGGCGGTTTTCCTTCTTCGCTAGCTTTTACTACCAAAGTTTGCGGTCGAGCGAAACGGCGTAGTTCGATTCTTTTCTTGCGGCTATCGTTGTAGTATGCGGGCTGTGGTAATGTGGCGGCAATCTTTCGAACATTCTCCTCGTCCTCTGCGGCGGAGAGGGGATGGAACTGCTTCCTCCCGAAAGTGGTATGTAGTCGAGCGGTGGTGTATATTACGAGTAGCGGTGTATATTACAGCAGCTACGGAATTTCCTCGGGAAGGCGATCTCGGCGGCTACGGCTTCCACTGGCGATCCTTCTATTTCTATTTCTTCTTTGGGTCTTTGTCGGCGAAGGAATCTTCGAGCTGGACCCGATTTCGAAGACGAGAGGTCTTACGGGAAGATCCGTACCCTCCGCGGTAACGGGTTTATCATAGTTACGGATTCCTTTCCCCTTTGATTTGGCGAAGTCGGGGTAGGTGCGGAAACAACTAGACCGGTGGGGGTAGTGAGAACGGTCCTCCTGCGGACGGCGGTACTCCTCCTAGTCGGGACCCTTTGCGGGGGAGGAAACTCTTGGGTCGACCTGAGGTTGAACTCGAGCGGTGGTTCCTCGGCTTCGGATACCTTGTTCGTCGGTGCGAAAGGGAGACGTCGGTGACTTTGACGTTCGTGTTTTCAAATCCACTGTCCGAATCGGATGACCCCATTGTCGGGCGGTTCATCCTTATAGACGGCGAAGTCCGGTCCGTTGGTGAAGGAGAAAATCGGTTTCGGGGCTTCCATTTTACGAGGTAGATTACGGGTTGTCGGTCCCGAGTTATGCTTCTTTTCTTTAGGACGAAAAGGAATTGAAAAGAGTCCGAACGCATTCTTTGTTCATGTATTTATAAGAAGGAATCATTTGTTAAAAGAATCACTTATTAGAGGGTTTGTTTATTTAGAACGGAATGTTCGAAGGTGTAGAGAAGGTAAGGAATCCGATTCGAAAGGAAAAGAAAGTCTTAAGCGAAGACTTCCCGAGCTCGAAGGATCACTCCTAAACTAACACTATTGGGGGTCCACCCACCTCGAAATGAGGTAAAAGGATCTCGGAACCTCTGCTGTTTAGGGGTGTTTAAACGGTGGCTCCTAAATCCGAGAGAATGTTGGCTATACTTGTTCGAGATAGAAATGAACATAGTATTCCAACGGAAAGAAGGGTAGTTTGATCCATTAGGGACATGGATACACTACTGATTTTGAAAACGAGATTATTTGATTATAATGGAGAGAGGAATTCTCCCAGTAGATCGTAGAAATCTGTCGGCATTATTTTTAGGTCGTGTGTTTTATTTTGAAAAGTGGTCGCTAACGAAGTTGTGCGGCGAATTTAAATTTTAAATTTAATTTAAATATATATAATTTAGAAAGTAGTATTTGATTTTGAAAATAATTTTTAAATTTGAAAGTTTTAAGATATGAGATTAAGCCGATCTCACATCCCAGAATAGTTTATATAAACGAGCACGCACCTGCAAGCAGTATATCTATCCCTAAGGATAGACACCTTTGCTTGATGGTGGGGCTCGATCAAATAAACTAGAAGTTTTGTGACATCCGTTTGGTTTGCGAACCAATTTTATAAGCAAACAAATTCCCTGCTTAATATGAAAGTATCAAACGGGGTTTATATTACACAGGTTCTTTAAAATTCCCTATAAAGGCGAGCCACTATAGTTAATTACATCTTAAGTGACGGGAATCACCTAAGAAAACTCTCGATAATAATCGATAATTACGCTCTCGAGAATTTGAAAGTTTAAGGTTTTCGAAGATTGAATTTTGGAATTTCGATAGGGAATGGATCAAATTTTGGAACATTTTGTTTTGTGAATCCAAAGGAAGAGAGGTAGGAGAAATCAACTGATTCGAAGTGAACTTCGATAATTTCCGACTATCCTATTGTTTGTCTTGAATTTAGGAAAGTCCTAATGTTTATTTGATATTTCGATCTTGCCGATTTCAATTAATTAGGGCTTATATTTGTATGATAAAATCAAACAAATAGCACTAGAAGATGTGAGGGTTTATTGTCGTATCGGACGACTACCTCGGAATCCTAAGACCAGGTTAGGGCTTAATTTGCAATGCAAATGCACTAACGAAGAGTTGAGGATTTATGTTGCACTAGGCGAGCTACCTCGAAGTCCTATGGCTTGGTTGTTTTAATTCTAGGAAAGTTTTCTTGAAGTAGACTCGGGTTTTCTTGATGACGATGGTCGTCTTTGCCATGCATACTCAGAGCTCCTTGTTGTTGCGAGAGGTTTAGTTTTAGAAATCATAAATCGGGAGTTGAGAAAAGTGTTTTGGTTTAGAGAAAATCTTAATTTCCAGGTGTTTTTTATGTTTTATTTAAAACAAATCTTAAAGTTGATTATAACGACACTAGGTTAAGATCCCGCGGTTCCATCCTTCGGCATCATTATTTTTATCGGATTCACTTAGTCCGGATGAATTTGCTAAACTCAGTTGAATGAGTTCCACACTTTCATTTAGACCGTGGGAAATCCCGTTAGCAACACGTAGGTTACATCATCAGAGGTATTCCGATCATCCGACGGGACGTTTTAATTTAGTTGTAATTGTAGTTTTGTGTTACGTTTGTGATTAAATTTTGAGTTGTTTTATATTTTGAAATGTTGTGGCGGTGAATTTTATCTTGCGATGACTTTTAACTTAATTTTGGTTTCGAGTTTTAGGGGCTATCCTAAAGGTGTGGGTTTTCATGCAACGAGTTGTTTTATCATGCGAGAAAAATAAACGCGATTTGCGATAAAGTAAATTGCAATAATGTAAATCTTGGAAAATAAATTGCGGGAAAGTAAATTGCAATAATACAAATGCGTACTGGAGGGTCTTCCGTCATCCCAAGTGCACTTAAAACACGATTAGCATATTTAAGCAAGTTCCTAGGTAAAGGTAAGGGAAAGGTTATGGTTTTCTACCAAATTCCTAATCCTATAGCTAGTCATTTCTCTATGACGTCTAGGTTCTTTGTGTTTTGGTTTAAGGACGATTTTCTTCATCGAAGAATAATTAAATTCGATTGTTCTTATAAATGTCCTATCATATTGAGGAAGTGCTTAAGAAGAATCTTAAACATCTTTTCAATATTTCTAGGATTGTTTTAAGTCAGAATGAATTTAATTATATAAATGAATTAATCGTCGAGAATTTTGAGTTTTGTTAACTTGCTCGGTGAACTAGGACATTTGAATATCACTATGAGTGAAGTAACACTTCATTTAATGTTTCATTTAGGAGTTATAATAACTAAAGCTTTCGAGGGTAAGTTAGTATTGAAATGATTTGGTTTAAGTTAAAGAGTTTAAATTTGGAATAGTGTTCGAGATTTATTTTCTTTGTTTTAGGTGATGTTATATTTAATTGATTTAATTTAATTGAGTTTTAATTTAGTTTAACATAGTTGATTTAATTTGATTTGGTGTTTAATTAATTTGATTTGATTTAATTTAATTTAATTATTTAATTTAATTTAATTTAATTTAATTGTTTAATTTAATTTAATTTAATTTTAATTATTTAATTTAATTTAATTTAATTGTTTAATTTAATTTAATTTAATTTTAATTTAATTTAATTTAATTTAATTTAATTGTTTAATTTAATTTAATTTAATTTTAATTTAATTTAATTTAATTTAATTTATCTTAATTTAATTTAATTATTAAATTTAATTTAATTTTAATTTAATTTATCTTTAATTTACTTTATTTTTAATTTTAATTGAAATTTTTGAAAGAGTTTAATAATTTGACTTTAGTTTAATGATTAAGTCTTTTAATATTTTGAATTTGAATTATCATTTTAATTAAGAGTTGAATATTAATGAGATAATTAATTTAGGGATTTTTAAATTAAAGAATAAATCTCTTCCTAATAAATATCCCTTATTTTAATAATTCGAATTTTATTATTCTTCAAATTTAATCGATTATTTAATTAAAGTTTAATCATTTTAAAATTGTTTAATGGGTTTCTACCCTTTAATTATTTAAATTTCAATCATCCAAATCAGATTAGGATCAAATATTTTACTTGTTGAATTTTTATTAAACCTAAAGTTTTAATTAAGGATTAAAGATTTTAATTATCATTTTACCCTTTAAGCTTAATAATTTCATAACTCACTAAATTGAACTTAAATGAACTTGAAATTTTTATGTGACTTCACTCATATGTCAATAAAGACATGAGAGGAGAAAATGTGATTTTTCTGTATTTAATTTATTTATATAATTATTTTTGGTGGAAAATAGAGATTTTCAAGGAAAATTTGATAACATGACCAAAGGAAAGTTTCTGTCCTTAAGAAAATTAGGGGACATTCCTAATGACCAGAGAAGCACTTGGACCAATTTTGGTGATTTTTTGAATTATATTATTTTTATTATAATTATTTTGAGTTTTGGAGTGTTAATTAATTTAAAAATAAAATAAATGTTGAAAAATGAATTTTATATTTTTCAAAAATCTCTCTGATATCAAGGAAACCAGAGAATCAAATTTTGCAATTTTCTGATTTTTCTATGATTTATAATAATTATTTTAGTGAAAATGCTAGAAAATACATTTTTTTAATTTTAAAATTACCCTAGGGCTTTAAAATTCAATATCTCACTAAATAGACCTAGGAAAAATGTGGGATTTGTTCCTAAGTGATTAAAATTCAAAATGTGACATTTTGGTGAATTTTATTATTTTTGTGATTTTTATTATTTTTTAATTATTAAAAATATTAAAATATTATTAAAAATCAACTTTTTTAGAAAATTGAAATTTTAATTTTCTTAGGTTCCCCTGATATCAGAGAGGCTCCAAAACCAATTTGGTGAATTTTTAAAAAGTATTTTAAAAGTTATGAATTTTTAAAGTTTAAAATGGCTAAGTGGCTTAATTAACCCAATTAGTGGGGTTAACCAAGTCAATTGACCTCAAATTTTTATGGTGGATTCCTCTGATCCTAAAGGTCAGTGGAGAATTGATTTCAAGTCAATTTGATGCCTGGTTAACTCTAATTAATTAAAGACCTATTTTGGGTGTTTAAGCCGATTAGGGT
>JAKZJZ010000368.1:0-52192 GCA_022702705.1 Papilionanthe hookeriana x Papilionanthe teres | reverse complement strand
TTGTACTTCGTTCAGTTACGTATTGCTGTTTTAGTAGATAAACTACTTCTGTAATCATCCAACACCCTACCGCCTGCACTAAAAGCCGATTCTGAGGCAACCGTGGTTATAGGTATCGAAAGAATATCTCGAGCCATAATTGAAAGATGGGGATACTTCAATGTATTCATCTTCCACCAATCGAGCACATCAAAAGTTTCACTAGAACAGACAAATAAGCCCTCCTCGAGATATACTTGTACATCCGGTTTCGACGGTTCGATAGAACCAGAAGCTACTACAAAATCTTGAAACCCAAACATGACGTCAAAATGACTTGAGGAACTTGTGGGATCAACTGCAGATGAGGATCCCTCATTGGAAACGTTGCAATCAACAGCATAATCTGCATATATTTCCCACATGACATCTTCAACTGTTTTAAGATTTTGCCCAACCTCATCATTTGAGTATATCTTTGGGAAAGTGTAGCTAATAAATTTTAGCTTTAATCTAGGATCCAGAATTGCTGCAATGGACCCCCCAATATTTATTAAATTTGAGTTGCATACTCATAGTCATATTCCTCATGTAGTAATCTTCTGACAATGACTCCTCATTCAAAATCTTCTTAATATGCAAAACTGCTGGTAAAAATATATTAGAAATATGATATAAAGTGTCAGAGATCGTCTTTGTATCATTATGGAAAACTGAAAGAAATTTTCTGATCTTCTCATATTTTTCCCATTCTGAATCAACAGGCAACCATTTGTAATTACCATCTCTAATTGCGTAGTGATGAAAGACATTGCGATAAATAAATGCGAGACTCTAGCATGTTGAAAGTTGAGTTCTATCTAGTGGAAACATCAATGGAAAGTGATCTTGTAGTTGCAACGCCTAATTGTTTTGCTACCTCTACGAACTTATGCAATCGTGCCGGAGATTTTTCAGATATTTCACTGACTCTCTAATGTTGTGGATGATTTCATGAACCTCCTTTAAACCATCTTGTACCATTATATTTATGATATGTGAGCAACATCTTACATGGAAAAAAAAATCACGAAAGTGCAACTTTCCGCGTGATTGAAAATTTGCTTTTAAAGAATTAGCTGCGACGTCATTTTTGCTTGCATTATCTAAAGTAATTGTAGATATTTTATCTTGAATCTTCCAGTCCAACAAGCACTCGAAATAGCATCACAAATGTAAGTGCTTGTGTGTGGAGGCTCTAACTCAATAAAGTTGATAATAATCTTCTTTACCTTCCATGATTCATCGATATAATGTGCAGTCAAGCACATATACCCGATAGTCTGATTGGAGGTCCAACAATCTAAAGTTAATGACACCCTGTGTACATACTTAAAGCGAGATTTAAGTTTCTCTTTCTCGCACTCGTAAACTTTCATGCAATCTTTTTTTATTGTGTTCCTTGAAACACTTTGAAAGTTAGGATTTAACATTTTTAACAAAATATTGAACCAAGTATGTTCAACCATAAAAAACGGATACTCATGTACAATTATCATTTTCGCAATTACCTCTCTTACGACTTGTTGATCATAATTTTTAGGGTCATAGAAAATAGGAAGCTCTGAATCACCCTGGACTTCTAAAGGCAAGAAGTTCAAAAACTTTTGCCTCTTGTTTGACAAGTCAATTTGTTGTTGACTCTTTGCTTTTATCTTAGCACAGTCTTTAACATGCCTAAGCAGTTGCAAGGTTGTACCTGTCTTTGGTTTCAGGATTTTCACCCCACAAGAAATGCATTGAACATGTGATACTTCGACCCCCTCGCATTTTGATTTAATATCTACAAAATGCTCCCACACGACTTATTTTCTCTTTACGCCTTTCGTAGTTTGCCACTACGAGTACTAGTGCTTCCAACAGTCAAATCAATAGGTTGAGAAGTATCAACTCCTTCTTGTGTTGCAAGAGGCAATAGTTCGTCATTTGATACAGATTGAGAATGTTCAACATTTGACAATGTAAAATCTATAAAAAAAAGTATAATAGAACTATTAGTGTTTCTCAAATGATGGCCATAAACTTGACAATGGTAGCAAAAAGTTTGGACTTTTCCAAAGTATAATAGAACAACTCTAGCAACTAATAACATTCCTTTACATACTAACTATGTAACTAATAACATGATAACTAATAACATTCCTTTAGTAATAACATTCCATCACAAAATAAACAAAGCCCATCAACATGTAAATAAACCTTTCAATGCATCAAATATGACCAACTATATAAACAAATCTGCAAATGAGGTCATGCAGTTGCCCAACATACTCATGTAAATAATCCTTTCAAAGCATCAAACATGCCCAAATGCCCAAGTAAATAAAAAAACCAAAATTCTCTTTCTGCTATATAACATAAGATTAAGAATAGAGCACTATAATAAATTCCATCACTAGCAATTGTTTCTCGGTGCATACTGATGCTTAAGATAATATAACTGCTCCCATGAAGTTTCAAAAGAAACACGTACATACCACTCAATTCTTATATATTTACCTATCTAGCCTCCAAAAATTCGAAACACTTGAACATATCACTTCTGCTATATCAAATTCTCCATATCTCAACTTTATAGCACAAACAAAATCAGTTAATTGTTGATTCATGTACATCTCAACATTTCGAGAGGTATATATGTAATGTAATGAATTGAAGCTATATCAAACCCAAGAGACTTTCATGAGCAGCTCTCAGAGAAAAAATTTCTGAAAATATTCCTTCCATTTATAATTCCTTTCATTTATAATTCCTTCCATTTATAATTCTTTCATGAGCAGCTCATGAGATCTAATTTGTTTTCAATAAAAAACAGAAAAAAAACCCTAGGCTCTCAATCAGCGACAATGGAAGTAGCGGTTGCTCACAACGTATGCACTAACAAGACAAGCCACAAGCCATCCAAGCTACTCCATCGTCACTCACTCACTAGCGTAAACTCAAGCAAAGAGCCGAGTAGCCAACTCACAGAAACTTAAAAAACTAACCAACAATCTGAAGGTACTATGAAATATTACAAAAAATATGCTCAAATTAAATAGATCTAAAAAAAGTTAGGGAAACTTGAGCTAATAGGAGAACCTGAAGTCTGAAGAAGATAAATGAAATAATAAAGATCCAACGCCGACTTCACAAATAGACTTTATAGAAGGCAAATAGGAGTAGAGATTACTAGAGAACGAACACGAACGTACAACCCAAGATCTCGACGAGAGAAAAGGAGAGCCGGTGCCGGCGGAAACCTATGAGCTCTCGAGAGGGAAAGGAGGCCGAAGTCTCGAGCAGCGCCGAAGTCCGAACACGTTTACACGGGCTTAGGGTTTGTTTCTTTACTTTGTATATATTAATATATATAAATAATATATTAAATTAATTATATAATTTATATTATACAAGAATATAATATATATATATATTAGCATATTACTAATATAATTAACATACTATTCTTATTATTATTAATTTATTATATATTATAATTTATAAAATTTAATTTTTTTAATATCATAATTTTTTTTATATATAATTATTTTAAATTATTTTATATTTCGAACAATAATGAACCGAACACGAACGAACGCATCACTGTTCGTGTTTGGTTCGTTAAATAATTCGAACGAAAAATATTGTTCGTGTTCGTCTCGTTTACTTATCGAACGAATCGAACACGAACACCTTGATGAACTGAACACGATCTGTTCGCGAACGACGAGCTTTTTTGACAGCCCTAATTGGGTCAACAATTGGTCATTAGGTCAAAAATTGAATATTTTGACCAAAATTGAATTTTTGGTCAAAAGTTGACCTATTGGGTCAATGGGTGGTCAATAAGTCAAAATTGAATATTTTGACCTAAATTGACTTTTTGGTCTAAAGTTGACCTTTCGGGTCAATAGGTTTGTCATTGGGTCAAGGATTGACCATTTTGACCAAAGTTGACATTTTGGTCAGAGATTGACTTATTGGGTCAATAATTTGTCACTAGGTCAAAAAAGGACAATTTTGACCAAAATTAAATTTTTGGTCAAAAGTTAACCCATTGGGTTAACGGGGTAGTCATTGGGTCAGAAATTGACCATTTTGACCAAAGATGTCTTTTTGGTCAAAAGTTGACCTTTTTTGCCAAAATTGAATTTTTTGTCAAATAGTTAAACCATTGGGTCAACGGGGTGGTCATTGGGTCAGAAATTGACCATTTTGATCAAAGTTGACTTTTTGGTCAATAGTTGACATATTTGGTTAAGTAGTTGGTAATTGGGCCAAGAATTGACCATTTTTGACCGAAGATGACTTTTTGGCCAAAGGTTGATATATTAGGTCAAGGGGTTGGCCATTGGGTAAAAATTTAACCATTTTGACCAAAGTTGACTTTTTGGTCAAAAGTTGATCTATTGGGTCAATGCATGGTCATTAGGTCAAAAATTAACAATTTTGACCAAAATTAACTTTTTGGTCAAAAGTTGACTATCGAGTCGATGGGTTTGTCATTGGGTCAAGGATTGACCATTTTGACTAAAGCGACTTTTTGGTCAAAGATTGACTTATTGTGACAGTAATTGGTCATTAGGTCAAAAATTGACTATTTTGACCAAAATTGAATTTTTGGTCAAAAGTTGACCTATCAGGTCAATGGGTTTGTCATTGGGTCAAGGATTGACCACTTTGACTAAAGTGACTTTTTGGTCGAAGATTGACTTATTGGGACAGTAATTGGTCATTAGGTCAAAAATAGACTATTTTGACCAAAATTGAATTTTTGGTTAAAAGTTAACCTCATTGGGTAAACGGGGTGCTCTTCTTTCGAGTTAGAAATTGACCATTTTGACCAAAGTTTACTTTTTGGTTAAAAGTTGACCTACTTAGTCGATGAGTTGGTAAATACGTCGAGAAATGACCATCTTGACCAAAAATGATTTTTTAGTCAAAAGTTGATATATTGGGTCAATGGGTTGGTCATAAGGTCAATAATTGACCACTTTGACCAAAGTTGACTTTTTGGTCAAAAGTTGACCTATTGGGTCAATGGGTGGTCATTAAGTAAAAAATTAACTATTTTGAACAATGACTTTTTGATCAAAGTTTAACCAATTAGGTAAATGGGTTTGTCATTGGGTCAAGGATTGACGATTTTGACCAAAGTTGACTTTTTGGTCAGAGATTAACTTATTGGGTCAATAATTGGTCATTAGGTCAAAAATTGACTATTTTGGCCAAAAATGAATTTATGGTCAAATGTTAGTCCATTGGGTCAACGGGGTGGTCATTGGGTCAGAAATTGACCATTTTGACTAAAGTTGACTTTTAGGTGGAAAGTTGTCCTAATTTGTTCATTGAGTTGGTAATTTGGCTCAAAAATTGACCATTTTAACAAAAGTTGACTTTTTGTCAAAAGTTGACATATTGGTTCAATAGGTGGTCATTAGGTCAAAAATTGGCTATTTTGGCCAAAGTTGACTTTTTGGTCAAAAGTTGATCTAGTGTGTCGATGGGTGGTCATTAGGTCGAAAATTAACTATTTTGACCATAATTGACTTTTTGGTCAAAAATTGACATATTTGGTCAATGAGTTGTTCATTGGGTCAAGGATTGATCTTTTTGACCAATGTTGACTTTTTGGTCAAAAGTTGACCTATTGGGTCAATGGATTGGTCATTGGGTCAAGGATTGACCATTTTTATTAAAGTAGATTTTTGGGTCAGTGATTGGCTTATTGGGTCAACAATTGGTCATTAGGTCAAAATTTGAATATTTTGACCAAAATTCACTTTTTGGTCAAAAGTTGACTTATTGGGTCAATTGGTGGTCATCAAGTCAAAATTGAATATTTTAATCGAAATTGACTTTTCAGTCAAAAGTTTACCATATGGGTCAATAGGTTTGTCATTGGGTCAAGGATTGACCATTTTGACCAATGTTGACTTTTTGGTCAGAGATTGACTTATTGGGTCAAAAATTGCTTACTACGTCAAAATTTGACGATTTTGATCAAAATTGGATTTTTGGTCAAAAGTTAACCCACTGGGTCAACGGGGTGGTCATTGGGTCAGAAATTGACCATTTTGGCCAGAGATGACTTTTTGGTCAGAAGTTGAACTATTTTGACCGAAATTGAATTTTGGGTCAAAAGTCGACCCATTGGGTCAAAGGGGTGGTCATTGGGTCAGAAATGGACCATTTTGACCAAAGTTGACTTTTTGGTCAAAAGTTGACCTACTTGGTCAATGAGTTGGTAATTGGGCTAAGAATTGACCATTTTAACCGATGATGACTTCTTGGCTAAAAGTTGATTTATTAGGTCAGGGGGTTGCTCATTGGGTCAAAAATTATCCATTTTGACCAAAGTTAACTTTTTGGTCAAAAGTTGACCTATTGGGTTAATGGGTGGTCATTAGGTCAAAAATCGACTATTTTGACGAAAATTGACTGGTCAAAGTTGACCTAATGGGTCAATGGGTTTGTCATTGGGTTAAGGATTGACCATTTTAAATAAAGTTGACTTTTTAGTCAAAGATTGACTTTTTGCATCAATAATTAGTCATTAGGTCAAAAATTGACTATTTTGACCAAAATTGAATTTTTGGTTAAAAGTTTAACCCATTGGGTCAACGGGGTGCTCTTTGGGTCAGAAATTGACCATTTTGACGAAAGTTGACTTTTTGGTTAATAGTTGACCTACTTGGTCAATGAGTTAGTAATTACGTCAAGAAATGACCATCTTGACCAAAAATGACTTTTTAGTCAAAAGTTGATCTATTGGGTCAATGGGTTGGTCATTAGGTCAATTAGTGACCATTTTGACCAAAGTTGACATTTTGGTCAAAAGTTGACCTATCGGGTCAATGTGTGGACATTAAGTCAAAAATTGACTATTTTCACCAAAATTGACTTTTTGGTCAAAAGTTAACATATTAGTTCAATGGGTTTATCTTTGGGTCATGGTTTGACCATTTTCACCAAAGTTGACTTTTTGGTCGAGAGATTAACTTATTTGGTCGATAATTGGTCATTATGACTTTTTGGTCAAAAGTTTAACTATTGGGTCAATGGGTTGGTCAATGGGTAAAAAATTGACCATTTTGACCAAAGTTGAATTTTTGTTCAAAATTTGACCTTTTGGGTCAATGGGTTGGTCACTTAGTCAAAAATTAACTATTTTAACTAAAATTTTCTTTTTGGTCAAAAGTGAATCTATTGTGCGGTGAGTTGGTCATTGGGTCGAGGATTTAACATTTTGACCAAAGTTGACATTTTGGTTAAAAGTTGACCTATTGGGTAAATGGGATTGTCATTGGGTCAAGGATTGACCATTATGACCAAAGTTGACTTTTTGGTCAGAGATTGACTTATTGGGTCAATAATTGGTCATTAGGTCAGAAATTGACTATTTTGACCAAAATTGACTTTTTGTTCAAAAGTTGACTTATTGGGTCAATGCATTGGTCATTGGGTCAAGAATTGACCATTTTGACTAAAGTTAACTTTTTGGTCAAAAGTTGACCTATTGGGTCAATGGCTTAGTCATTGGGTCAAAAGTTGACCATTTTAACCATAGTTGACTTTTTGGTCAAAAGTTAACCTATTTGGTCAATAGGTGGTCATTAGATCAAAATTTGACTATTTTGACCAAAGTTAACCTATTGGGTCAATGGGATGGTCATTGGGCCAAGGCTTGACCATTTTGACCAAAGTTTACTTTTTGGTCAAAAGTTCACTTATTGGGTCAATGGGTTGGTCATTAGGTCAGAAATTGTCCATTTTCACGAAAGTTGACTTTTGGGTCAAAACTTGACCGATTGGGTCAATGGGTTTGTCATTGGGTCAAAGATAAACCATTTTGACCAAAGTTGACTTTTTCGTCAGAGATTGGCTTACAGGGTCAATAATTGGTCATTAGGTCAACAATTGACTATTTTGACTAAAATTAACTTTTTGGTCAAAAGTTGACCTATTGGGTCAATGGGTTGGTTATTGGGTTAAGGATTGACCATTTTAACAAAAATTGACTTCTGGATCAATTGACCTATTGGGTCAATGGGTTGGTCATTGGGTCAAAGATTAGTCGTTAGGTCAAAAATTAATTTTTTTGACCAAAATTAAATTTTTGGTCAAAAGTTGAACCATTGAGTCAACGGGGTCGTCATTGGGTCAGAAATTAACCATTTGGACCGAAGTTGACTTTTTAGTCAAAAGTTGACCTATTTGGTCAATGAGTTGGTGATTGGTTCAAGAATTGACCATTTTGACAGAAGATGACTTTTTGGTCAAAATTAATCTATTGGGTCACTGGGTTGGTCATTTGGTAAAAAATTGACCATTTTTACCAAAGTTGAGTTTTTGGTCGAGTTGACTGTTAGGTCGAAAAGGTGGTCGTTAGGTCAAAAATTAACTATTTTGGCCAAAGTTGACTTTTTGGTCAAAAGTGGCCTATTCGATCAATGGGTGGTCATTAGGTCGAAAAATTAACTATTTAGATCAAAATTGACTTTTTGGTCGAAAATTGACTATTTGGTCGATGAGTTAGTCATTGGATCGAGGAATGATTATTACGACGATGTTGACTTTTGTCGAAGTTGCTATTAGGTCATGGATTGACCATTATGACGAAGTTGATTTTTAGTCGGTGATTGGCTTATTGGATTGACAATTGGTCATTAGGT
Source organism: Papilionanthe hookeriana x Papilionanthe teres (assembly GCA_022702705.1). NCBI lineage: Eukaryota > Viridiplantae > Streptophyta > Magnoliopsida > Asparagales > Orchidaceae > Papilionanthe > Papilionanthe hookeriana x Papilionanthe teres. Next base: position 43,517 of record JAKZJZ010000368.1, on the reverse strand, counting down.
CGAAAATTGAATATTTTGACCAAAATTGACTTTTTGGTCGATAGTTGACCTATTAGGTCAATCGGTGGTCATTAAGTCGAAATTGAATATTTTGACTGAAATTGACTTTTGGTCATAAGTTGACCTATTGGGTCAATAGGTTTGTCATCGGGTCAAAGATTGACCATTTTGACCAAAGGTGACTTTTTGGTTAGAGATTTAATTATTGGGTCAATAATTTATCACTAGGTAAAAAATTGACAATTTTGACCAAAATTGGATTTTTGGTCAAAAGTTAACCCATTGGGTCAATGGGGTGGTCATTGGGTTAGAAATTGACAATTTTGACATAAATATGACTTTATGAAAAGTTGACTATTTTTGAGTCGAAAAGTTAACCCATTGGCTGAACGGGGTGGTCATTGGGTCAGAAATTGACCATTTTGACCAAAGTTGACTTTTTGGGCGAAAGTTGACTACTTGATCAATGAGTTGGTAATTAGGCCTAGAAAATTGACCATTTTGACCGAAGATGACTTTTTGGCTAAAAGTTGATCTATTGGGTTAAGGGGTTGGTCATTGGGTCAAAAATTAACCATTTTGGCCAAATTTTACTTTTTCGTCAAAATTTGACATATTAGGATGATGGGTGGTCATTAGGTCAAAAATTGACTATTTTTACCAAAATTGACTTTTTGGTCGAAAGTTAACTTATTGGGTCATGGGTTTGTCATTGGGTCAAGGATTGACCATTTTGACTAAAGTTTGTTTTTTGGTCGGAGATTGACTTATTGGGTCAATAATTGGTCATTAGGTCAAAAATTGACTATTTTGACCAAAATTTAATTTTTGGTTAAAAGTTAACCCATTGGGTCAACATGGTGGTCATTTGGTCAGAAATTGACCATTTTGACCAAAGTTGACTTTTTGGTCAAAAGTTGACCCCTTAGGTCAATGGGTGGTCATTATGTCAAAATTTGACTATTTTGACCAAAGTTGACTTTTTGGTCAAAAGTTGACCAATTGGATCAATGGGTGGTTATTAGGTCAAAAATTAACTATTTTGACCAAAATTGACTTTCTGGTCGAAAGTTGACTTATTAGATTGATGGGTTTATCATTAGGTCAAGATTGACCATTTTGACCAAAGTTAACTTTTTGGTCGAGAGATTGACGTATTGAGGTCGATAATTGGTCATTAATTCGAAAATTGACTATTTTGGTCATCGAGTCCAAAATTATTTATTTTGACCAAAATTGAATTTTTTGTCGAAAGTTAATAACGCTAGGTCATTGGAGAGGTCATTGGGTCAGAAATTGACCATTTTGACTAAAGTTGACTTTTTGGTCAAAAGCTGACCTATTTGGCCATTGAGTTGGTAATTGGGTCAAGAATTGACCATTTTGATCAAAGATGACTTTTTGGTTAAAAGTTAATCTATTGGGTCAATGGTTGGTCATTGGGTCAAAAATTGACCATTTTGACCAAACTTGACTTTTTGGTCAAAAGTTGACCCATTGGGTGAATGGGTTGATCATTGGGTCAAATATTGACCATTTTGATCAAAGTTGACCTTTTGGTCAAAAGTTGGCATATTGGGTTAATGGGTAGTCATTAAGTCAAAAATTGACAATTTTGATCAAAATTAATTTTTTGGTCAAAAGTTGACTTATTGGGTCAATGGGTTTGTCATTTGGTCAAGGATTGACCATTCTGACCAAAGTTGACTTTTTGGTCAGAGATTGACTTATTGGGTCAATAATTGGTCATTAGGTCAAAAATTGACCTTTTTGACCAAAATTGAATTTTTAGTCAAAAGTTAACCCAATGGTTCAACGGGGTGCTCAACGGGTCAGAAATTCAACATTTTGACCAAAGTTGACTTTTTGGTCAAAATTTGACCTATTTGGTTAATGAGTTGGTAATTGAGTCAAGAATTGACCATTTTGACCAAAGTTGACTTTTTGGTCGAAAAGTTGACTTATTGGGTCGGTGGGTTTTCATTAGGTCGAAGATTGATTATTTCGACCAAAATTGACTTTTTGATCGAAAGTTGACGTATTAGGTCGATAATTGCTCATTAATTCGAAAATTGATTATTTTGGTCATTAGGTCAGTCGAGCTTATTTTGCCCAAAATTAATTTTTTGCTCAAAAGTTGATCCATTGGGTTATCTGGGTGCTCATTGCGTCAGAAATTGAACATTTTGGCCAAAGTTGACTTTTTGGTCAAAAGTTGAATCTAGTTTGAGATCTTGATGAGTTGAGTAATTGACGATTGGAATTGGGTAAATTGACCATTTTGACCAAAGATTGACTTTTTGAGTCAAAAGTTGACTTATTGAGATCAATGAGTTTGTCATTGAGGATCAAGGTATTGACCAATTTGACCAAAGTTTACTTTTTGGTCGGAGATTAACTTATTAGATCGATAATTGGTCATTTGAGTTGAAAATTGACCTTTTTGACCAAAGTTGAATTTTAGTCAGAAATTTACCATTTTGACCAAAGTTGACTTTTTGGTGAAAAGTTGACCTATTTGGTCAATGAGTTGGTAATTTGGTCAAGATATTACCATTTTGATAAAAGATGACTTTTTGGTCAAAAGTTGACCTATTGGGTCATTACGTTGGTCATTGGCTCGAAAAATTTGACCAAAGTTGACTTTTTGGTCGAAAGTTAACTTATTAGGTCAATAGGTGGTCATTAGGTAAAAATTGACTATTTTGACCAAAGTTGACTTTTTGGTCAAAAGTTGACCTAATGGGTCAATGGGTGGTCATTTGGTCAAAAATTAACAATTTTGACCAAAATTGACTTTTGGGTTAAAAGTTGACTTATTTGGTCAATGAGTTGGTAATTGGGTCAAGGATTGATCATTCTGCTAATGTTGACTTTTGGTCAAAAGATGACCTATTGGGTCGATGAGTTGGTCATTTGATCAAGGATTGACCATTTTGACCAAGTTGATTTTTTTGTCGATTGATTAGCTTATTGGGTCACCAATTGGTCATTAGGTCAAAATTGAATATTTTGACCAAAATTGACTTCTAGGTCGAAAGTTGACTCTATAGGGTTAATGGGTGGTCGATATGTCAAAATTGAATATTTTGCTGAAATTGACTTTTTGGTCGAAAGTTGAACTATTTGGTCGATATGTTTGTCATTGGGTCGAGGATTGACCATTTTGACCAAAGTTGACTTTTTGGTCGAGAGATTGACTTATTGGGTCGATTATTGGTCACTTGGTTGAAAATTGACAATTTTGACCAAAATTTAATTTTTGGTCGAAAGTTAACTCCATTGGAGTCGACATGGTGGCCATTGATGACTTTTTGATCAGAATTTACCTATTTTGACCAAAATTGAATTTTTGGTCGAAAAGTTAACCGAGTCGACGGGTGGTCATTCGGTCGAAATTGACCATTTTGATCAAAGTTGACTTTATGGTCGAAAGCTTACCATTTGGTCGATGAGTTGGTAATTGGGCGAATTGACCATTTTGATCGAAGATGACTTTTTGTCCAAAATTAATCTGATAGGTCGAGGGTTGGTCATTGAGTCGAAAATTAACCATTTTGACCGAAGTTGACTTTTTGGTCGATAATTGATGTATTAGGTCGATGGGTGGTCATTAGGTCGAAAATTGATTATTTTGGCCGAAATTGACTTTTTGTTCGAAAGTTAACTATTAGATCGATGGGTTTGTCATTGGGTCGAAGATTGACCATTTTGACTAAAGTTGACTTTATGGTCGGAGAATGACTTATTGGGTCGATATTTGGTCATCGGGTCGAAAAATTGACTATTTTGACCAAAATTGAATCTTAGTGAAAAGTTATCCCTTTAGGTTAACGGAGTGGTCATTGGGTCAGAAATTGACCATTTTGACCAAAGTTGACTTTTTGGTCAAAAGTTGACCTATTGGGTAAATGGGTGGTCATTAGGTCAAAATTTGACTATTTTGACCAAAGTTGACTTTTTGGTCAAAAGTTGACCAATTTGGTCAATGATTTGGTAATTGGGTCAAGAATTGACCATTTTGACCGAAGATGACTTTTTGGTCAAAAGTTGAGCTTATTAGGTCGATGGGTTAGTCATTAGATCGAAAATTGACTTTTTGACCAAAGTTGACTTTTGGTCGAAAGTTGACCTATTGGGTCGATGGGTTGGTCCTTGTCAAAAATTTTCTTATTTTGAGTAAAATTGACTTTTTGGTCAAAAGTCAATCTATTAGGCGATGAGTTGGTCATTTAGATCGATGATTTACCATTTTGATCGAAGTTGAGCATTTGGTTGAAAGTTGACCTATTGGATCGATGGGTTTGTCGTTAGATCGAGATTGACCATTATGACTTAATTTGACTTTTTGGTCGAGAGATTGACTTATTAGATTGATAATTGGTCATTTGGTCAAAAATTAACTATTTTGACCCAATTTGACTTTTTGTTGAAAAGTTGACTATTGGGTCAATGTGTTGGTCATTGGGTCAAGAATTGACCATTTTGACCAAAGTATGACTTTTTGGTCGAATGTTGACTATTAGGTCGATGGGTTGGTCATTTAGTCAAAAATTAACCATTTTGACCGAAATTGACTTTTTGGTCGAAAGTTAACTTATTTGGTCGATGGGTGGTCATTAGGTTAAATTTGACTATTTTGAGCAAAATTGACTTTTTGGTTAAAAGTTGACTTATTGGGTAAAGGGTTAGTCATTGGGCCGAGATTTGACCGATTTTGACGAAGTTTACTTTTTGGTCGAAAGTTTACCTATTGGGTCGATGGGTTGGTCATTGGGTCGAAAATTATCCATTTTGACTAAAGTTGACTTTTTTGTCGAAACTTTGATTGATTAGAGTCGATGGGTTTGATCATTGAGTCGAAGATTAACCATTTTAACCAAAGTTGACTTTTTGGTCGAGAGATTGAGCTTACTTGAGTTAATATTTGGTCATTAGGTCGAAAATTGACCAAAGTCGAAAAGTTGACTTTTTGGTTAGAAATTTAATTTTTGGTCGAAAGTTGAACCATTAGGTCAACGGGGTGGTCATTAGATCAGAAATTAACCATTTGGACCAATGTTGATTTTTAGTCGAAAGTTGACTCATATGGTCGATGAAGTTGGTGATTAGATGAGAATTGGCCATTTTGATCGAAGATGACTTTTAGGTCGAAAGTTGATCTATTAGGTCGATGAGTTGGTCATTGGGTTAAAAATGAACCATTTTGACCAAAGTTGACTTTTTGGTCGAAAGTTGACTTATTAGGTCGATAGGTGGTTATTACGTCGAAAATTGATGTATTTTGGCGAAGTTGACTTTTTGGTCGAAAGTTGGCATATTAGGTCGATGGGTGATCATTAGGTAAAAAATTAAGCTATTTTAATAAAAATTGACTTTTTGGTCAAAAATTGACTATTTGGTCGATGAGTTGGTCATTGGGTCGAGGATTGATCATTTTGACCGATGTTCACTTTTTGGTCGAAAGTTGACTGATTGAGTCAATGGGTTGGTCATTGGGTCGAGGATTGACCATTTTGATTAAAGTTGATTTTTTGGTGATGATTGGCTTATTAGATTAACAATTGGACATTAGGTCGAAAATTGAATATTTTGACAAAAATTGACTATTTTGACCAAAGTTGACTTTATTGGGTCAATTGGTGGTCAATTAAGTCGAAATTAAAATTTTGACCGAAATTGACTTTTTGGTCGAAAGTTGACTGTTAGGTTGAAAGGTTTGTCATTAGGTCGAGGATTAACCATTTTGACCAAAGTTGACATTTTGGACGAAGATTGACTTATTAGATCGATAATTGGTCACTTAGGTCGAAATTGACAATTTTGATCAAAATTGGATTTTTGGTCGAAAAGTTAACACATTAGGTTAACGGGGTGGTCATTGGGTCAGAAATTGACCATTTTGACCAAAGATGACTTTTTGGTTAAAAGTTGACCTATTTTGATCAAAATTGAATTTTTGGTCAAAAATTAACCCATTGGGTGAATGGGGTGGTCATTGGGTCAAAAATTGACCATTTTTAACCAAAGCTGAATTTTTGGTCAAAAGTTGACGTATTTGGTCAATGAGTTGGTAATTAGGCCAAGAATTGACCATTTTGACCGAAGATGACTTTTTGGGCAAAATTTGATCTATTCGGTCATGGGGTTAGTCATTGGGTCAAAAATTAACCATTTTGACCAAAGTTTTTTTGGTCAAAAAGTTGACCTATTGGGTCAACGGGTGGTCATTAGGTCAAAAATTGATTATTTTGACCAAAATTGACCTTTTGGTCGAAAGTTTACCTATTGGGTCATTGGGTTTGTCATTGGGTCAAGAATTGACCATTTTTACTAAAGTTGTCTTTTTGGTCGGAATTGACTTATTGGGTCAATAATTGGTCATTAGGTCAAAAATTAACTATTTTGACCAAAATTGAATTTTTGCTGAAAAGTTAACCCATTGGGTCAACGGGGTGGTCATTGGGTCGGAAATTGACCATTTTGACCAAAGTTGACTTTTTGTTCAAAGGTTGACCTATTGGGTCAATGGGTGGTCATTAGGTCAAAATTTAACAATTTTAACCAAAGTTGGCTTTTTGGTCAAAAGTTGACCAATTGGGTCAATGGGTGGTTATTAGGTCAAAAACTAATTATTTTGACCAAAATTGACTTTTTGGTCAAAAGTTGACCTATTGGGTCAATGGGTTTGTCATTGGGTTAGGGATTGACCATTTTGACCAAAGTTGACTTTTTGGTCAGAGATTGACTTAATTGGGTCAATAATTGGTCATTAAATCAAAAATTGACTATTTTGGTCATCATGTCAAAAATTGACTATTTTGACCAAAATTGAATTTTTGGTCAAAAGTTAACCCGTTGGGTCAATGGACTTGTCATTGGGTCAGAAATTGACCATTTTGACCAAAGTTGACTTTTTAGTCGAAAGTTGACTTATTTGGTCGATGAGTTGGTACTTGGGTCGAGAATTGACCTTTTTGATCAGAAGATGTCTTTTTGGTCGAAAGTTGATCTGTTGGGTTGATGGGTTGGTCATTGGGTCGAAAATTGACCATTTTGACCCAAGTTGACTTTTGGTCAAAAGTTTTCTATTAGGTCGATGGGTTGGTCATCGGGTCGAAAATTGACCTTTTTTGACCAAAGTTGACCTTTTGGTCAAAAGTTTACCTGTTGGGTCGATGGGTGGTCATTAAGTCGAAAATTGACTATTTCGACCAAAATTGATTTTTTGGTCGAAAGTTGACTTATTGGGTCGATGGATTTGTCATTGGGTCGAGGATTGAGCATTCGACTGAAGTTGACTTTTTGGTCAGAGATTGACTTATTGGGTCAATAATTGGTCATTAGGTCAAAAATTGACCTTTTTGATCAAAATTGAATTTTTGGTCAAAAGTTAACCTAATGGGTCAAAGGGGTGGTCATTGGGTTAAGAATTCACCATTTTGACCAAAGTTGACTTTTAGGTCAAAAGTTGACCTATTGGACAATGAGTTGGTAATTGGGTCAGAATTGACCATTTTGACCAAAGTTGACTTTTTGTCGAAAGTTGACCTGTTAGATCGATGGGTGCTCATTAGGTTAAAAATTGACTTATTTTGACCAAAATTGACTTTTTGGTCAAAAGTTGATTATCGTTGGGTCGATGGGGTTTGGTCATTGGGTCGAAGATTGACCATTTTGACCAAAGTTGACTTTTTGGTCAAAAGTTGACCTATTGGGTCAATGGGTTGGTCATTACGTAAAGAATTGACCATTTTTACCAAAGTTCACTTTTTAGTAAGAGATTGACTTATTGGGTCAATAATTGGTCATTAGGTCGAAAATTGACTATTTTGACCTAAATTGAAATTTTGCTCAAAAGTTGACCCATTAAGTCCGCAGGGTGGTCATTGGGTCAGAAACTAAACATTTTGACAAATGTTGACTTTTTTGTCAAAAATTGACCTATTGGTTAATGGGGTGATCATTAGGTCAAAAATTGATTTTTTTTAACAAAACTTGAGTTTTTAGTTAAAAGTTGACCTATTGGGTCAATGGGTTGGTCATTGGGTCAAGGATGTCCATTTTGACGAAAGTTGACTTTTTGATCAGAGATTGATTTGTTCGGTCAATATTGGTCATTAGGTCAAAAATCGACTCTTTTGACGAAGATTGAATTTTTGGTGAAAAGTTGACTCATTGGGTTCGATGGGGTGGTCATTGGGTCGAGACATTGACCATTTTGACCAATTTTAACTTTTTGGTCAAAAGTTGACCTATTGGGTCAATATGGTGGTTATGAAGTCAAAAATTAACTATATTAGTTAATATTGACTTTTTGGTCAAAAGTTGACCTATTGTGTCAATGGATTAGTCATTGTGTCAAGGATTGACTATTTTGACTAAAGCTTACTTTTTGGTCAAATGTTGACTGATTGAGTTATGGGTTGGTGATAGGTCGAGGATCGACCATTGATCAACTTATTGGTCAATAATTGGTCGTTATGTCAAAAGTTGACTATTTTGGTCAAAAGTTGACCTATTGGGTCTATGGGTTTGTCATTGGGTAAAGGATTGACCATTTTCACCAAAGTTGACTTTTTGGTCAAAAGTTGACCTATTGGGTCAATGGGTTGGTCATTGGGTCAAAAATTGACCATTTTAACCAAACTTGACATTTTGGTCAAAAGTTGACCTATTAGGTTAATGGCGTAGTGATTAGGTCAAAAATTGGCAATTTTGACCAAAGTTGACTTTTTGGTCGAAAGTTGATCTATTTGGGTCGATGGGTTGGTCATTGGGTTAAAGATTGACCATTTCGACCAAAGTTGACTCTTTGTTCACAGATCGACTTATTGAGTGAATAATTGGTCATTCGGTCATAAATTGATTATTTTGATAAAAATTGAATTTTTGGTCAAAAGTTGACCCATTAGGTCAATTGGGTGGTCATTGTGTAAGAAACTGATCATTTAGACCAAAGTTGACTTTTTATCAAAAGTTGACCTATTGGGTCAATGGGTTGGTCACAGGGTCAGAAATTGATAATTTTGACCAAATTTAACTTTATTGTCAAAAGTTGACCTATTGGGTCAATGTGGGGGTCATTTGGTAAAAAATTGACTATTTTGACCAAAATTTACTTTTTGGTCAATAGTTAACCTATTGGGTTAGTGGGTTTATCAATGAGTCAAAGATTGTCCATTTTGACCAAGGTTTACTTTTTGATCAAAAGTTGACCTATTGGGTCAATGAGTTGGTTATTGGGTTAAGGATTGACTATTTTAACCAAAGTAGACTTTTTGGTCATTTGGTTACAGACTAAACATTTTGACCAAAGTTGAATTTTTGGTCAAAAGTTCACCTATTAGGAAGTGAAGTAAGAAGTCTTTAATCAAATTATAGTCTACTACTAATAGTCCTTATTTTGGAATGTCGATTAAAATTGTGTTTTATCTACTAACTACTCCTAAATGCAAGTGTTAAATGTAATATTAACTATATCTAAATGCAACTAACAATTCTAAATATAACCCTTTTTGGATGAATTACTTTGGAGAATTTTGAGATATTAAAACTACTATTCTTATGTAATGAAATAGATAATGTATAGGATTGAGATGTATTAAATATTGTATGTGCCAAATAAGAGCAATCCTATTCTTTACCCTTTGGTCCAAGCATAAAGAACATTGACTAATCCTATGCTTGGTTACTGAATCTACGGCTAGGCTGGGAGGATATCGGCTCTCACTTCGGAGCTCCTACGTTCTCCTCGCCTGAGGGCTAACAATCTACACTTCAGCACCCAAACGATAGAACTGAATTAAGGATTTTAGCCTGTCACTCTAAAATCTCCAATTCTACGCCCGATAATTATATTTCCCTATTTATTTGCATTCAATCCCCATGAACTTCACTATCCATGGAATTTGAATGTGGTTTCACTTTGTTGAGAATTACACCGCCCTTTCGGGTCGATGCAATTACAATGAATTTTAACACTACAATGAGCCCTTATTGCAATGTAAATGAAGTGCAAGTAAAAACCATCACATTTATAATTAAATTTACTTCTACCATGCATCACAAAATCCTAAACATGATTTCTACTCATTCCGAAAGAAAAGTAAAAGGAAAATAATGGCATAATCTTCTCATGCCGCTATTTCCAAAGAAGAAGAAAAAGTAAGAGAGATACGTCACAAAGCACGAAGAAAACACAACGGAAACTTCATGTAACCAAAGAAAATCCACTAAATAAATGTTTACAAAATTATAAGATAATGAAGAACAATACTTAGCTTTTTCTCCTTGAAAGAAAGACGAGATCTCACCCATAAAGTCTCCCGGCGATCCATGCAATGCTAGCAAAAATCCCTTACAAATTCTCTCAAAATCTCCTCTCCAATCTCTCCAAATGGGTAGAAATCTACATTTCTACTCTTAATCTAAGAATCCTAAACATTCCTCTAAGTTTTTCTTCACTTTTCTCCTCTCAAATTCCTCACTTTTCTAACCTATTTTCGCCATTTTAAAGAGTATGGACGAATTCCTAAGAGTTTCCATAAGCACCCCTTCGAAAAAGCATCCAAATATGTCGAATATTGGCCCAAAACCGCCAAAAGTCGGTTCATGGTCGTCCGAGCCGCTGTCGGCGGGTTCGAGGCCACTTTCGGCGGCCTTTTCGGCCATTTTCCGGCTGTCTCGGGAAAATCTCGCCGTCGGCGAGATCGACCGTTTCGCTCCGTTTTAGCTCTGTTTTGCCTCATTTCAGTTGCGTTGACAGATAACCCTACAAAATAAGCATAAAAATAACATTTCTTTAAAATGTAATCTCATTCAAAAATATGCAAGAAGGGTAAAAGAGATTAAGCATCAAAAGACTTATTGAAAGGTGTCAGCACAGAATTTCATTTCTTGCTCGTTTTTGCTCCAAATTGCACCGTTTTTGCTTCCTTTTGCTCAAATCACCATTTATTGTACCTAAAATCAATAAACATACAAAATACCTTCCTTTAAAGTGTAATATCATCAAAAATGAGTAAAATAATATAGCAAAAAGCGTATATATTTTAGGCGTGTTAAAATCCCCCAAACTTAACTGACTACTTGTCCTCCAAGTAACACTTTTACTACATAAAAATATAACTCGGGGCAATGTACTTTTCACCCTGTAATACACTAAAATTTTTCATTCGAAAAGAATATATTGGTTAGATTTTTAGAAAGAAATTCGAGTAACTCGAGTTAACATTACAAGTATAAGAATATTCGACAATCGAAGTCGAAGGGTTACTAGTCTTTATTTATTTCGAGATAAACCATAATTTGTCACATTAAGAGTGCGCTGAAAGATTATGTGAAAAAGAGTTTCATGCGAGCTTCATTAGAATGTAGGCCGATACTTTAAATATAAATTCGTAAATGAAATCAAGTTCTCCCTTTAGGGTGATCTCAAGTGAAGCCGATTTTTGATTAGGCATCTCCTCGAGCTTCTCCTCATAAATATTTTTTTTTCTTTTTTTTTTCTTTTCTTTCGGGATCATTTTCAATCTCTTTTTTTTCTTTCTCTTTTTTTCTCTTTTTTTTTTAATGAGGATTACTTATATCTGGAGAGCACTGTAATGATTTTAAACTTCACTCTCCTCTTTCTAAAGTTCAAACTTGAAACACGTCCTTACTTTATAATTAGGTATGAGCTTTATTATTCATCATAAAGTCACAATCTCTTCTTAACACACAATAATTTAAGTCTCTTAACATTTCAAAAATACAGTTTTCTTTACTTTAAATAGTTAACTCTAATCAAATTCTTTCATACCAAATATCTTATCCTTATAAAATTAACTTTTATTACTAAAAACTTTCATCCAATCCTTCCATAATATTCAACTGAAATAAAAAGTTTTAGTTATCTCAAGCGAGGTTCAATTGCCAGAAGTTATGCTAATAATTTTTGAAAATATAATAATTGAGAACAAATAAGAGTTAATATTTTTCTTCCCCCAAACTTAAATTTCAAAAATATTTTGCAATTAATTCCATAAAATATAGCAGGGAAGAAAAAGTAAAGGTTGAATATACTTACTACTTACAACATCCTATCAAATTCATATACATGCATAATCGAGGATAGAATGACTGTAGGAGAAAGTAAAACTGTTCTAACACATGCTTGTAATAAAATTACACTAAAAGGAAGTATTTTCACATTAAAATTTTATTTTTCTTCCTACCCCCAAACTTAATTTTTAACATATATAGCATTTAGTACGAGAAAATATAAGCGAGAAGAAAACAATTTAGAAATTCTATCTACCACAAATGTCATCAAAATCATTTACAAGTATTCATTAGGACGAACAATATGCGACGTGAAAATAAATCTAAACTAATCATGCCAGAATGAAATTAACTAAATCAAATTCTAACTAGCATTGTAAGTATCGATAAGGGAATATAAAAATGTTCTTGATACCTAAATAAAGTTGTAACACAAACATAAACACACATATGATAAATGAGGTTAATTCATCCTTTAACTCGATCGATCTCACTACGTTACCTTCGATTTCTAACGGAATCACTACACTAGTAAATTAGGTACTTTAAAATGATTTTATAGATTATAATCCCAAAGATAAGATTATCCCTGATAAATTGGTTTCGGACACCAATCTCAGGCATCATCTAATCCATATAGTTAAGCACCTCTAACAGTTATAAAGATAGTGTAAGATCATCCTAATGGTATTCATTAAATAGGTTCGCGACTCCTACCTAATGAAAATAAAGTTGCAGAAAGGAAGTAACAAATTAAGATGGAATTATCAATGTTCGAAATTCATGATTTCTCTTGTAAAACTCAAGTCTGGGTGAGACCCAAGTAACAGTGGACACGTCAATCCAACTACTACAAGAGAACAAGTCTAGCCGTAATAAGAAGTTAAGGAATCACCTCCCTCATGACACACGAAAGATCAAATCAAAGCACTAATAATCCAAACATCTACCAATCATCAATCAAACTAATCAATCCACTATAAAGCAAATACAATAGATCACTAACAATCATGACTCTCAGAAGCACGACTAAATCAAAGCACACGATAACTATGGGTTGCCTCCCATAAAGCGCTTGGTTTAACGTCGTTAGCCAGACAAATGATTCCACTGGATCAAAATTCCAATTAAGTAATCCTCGATCAATCGCCCAATCATTTCCAGATCCAGGGAATCCTTTAAAATCCTCAAATTTTAATTTTTCATTTAGCTCTTCATTTTCAGTTTGATTTATATCATAATTCCTCATATTTCTTTCTAGATCCAATATTCTTCTATTGATTTTTGAAATTGCATATTAATATCATCCTTGAAATTTATAAGAAATGGATCTTTATAAGATACTTCAATATCTCTCAAATTTTTGATCAGATTCTCTTTAGATAATTTAGATTCAGGATCACATTCTTCTATGTCACTCTGATGATTCAAGTTATCTTCCAATTCTTCCCCTTTATAATTATTTAATGATGGAGGATCTATCTTAGTTGAGGAATAGGTTTCTCTAATTCCTTAGGAATTTCTTCCAATGCTGTTTCATTATCCTTATCCTCTTTTTTCAACTCAAAGTTCTTTTGAAATTTATCCTCATATTCTCTTCCAAGTATTAGTTCAATAATTTTATCTTGTTCATCATTCGATTCAGGTTTTTTTTGTAATCGAGTCGCATCTAAAGATATAAAGACTGGTTGTGTGGATGAATTCCCTAAATAGATAGGCTTTAAAATTGTATGGGGTACATCCATCTTAAGTTCATGAGATTTTTCAACAGATGGAATTAAAAGTTTACTATTTTTGGTAGCGTCCATCATTTCACACCTCTCCTGAACATACATACAATCTTTTTTAAATAAAGTTTTCAACTCATCATGAAATTCTATTTCAATCTCATTTGTTAACTTACTCTCAAAACTTTCTTGGAAATGACCTTTACTTAGATAATCAATTTTATCCATCCAAAAACAATCATCATCTTTTCTCTCAGCTGGATATTTCATAGTCTTTAATATATCAAAAGTGAGTTCATGGTCATTAATATTAATAGCTCAACTCTCCTTTTTGCACATACTATCATAGCTTGTCCAAGTAACAAGGAAAGGTCTCCCTAAAATAATTGGAATTTCTTTATCTTCCTCCATATCTAATACAATAAAGTCCAAAGGAAAGATAAATTTATCTACTTTAACAAGCACATCTTCTATAACTCCTTTTGGATAAATGATAGATCGATCAGCTAATAGAAGGGTTACAGTAGTGGGAGAAATATCGATTAAACCTAACCTTCTAAATATAGATAGAGGCATCACATTAATGCTCACTCATAAATCACATAAAGATTTTCCACATAATTTTTCTCCAATTACACAAGGAATTGTAAAGCTACAAGGATCTTTAAGTTTCTAAGGAAAATTTTTCTGAAGTATAGCGCTGCACTCCTCACTTATTACAACTGTCTCGTAATCCCCAAATTTCCTTTTCTTGTTTAATATATCCTTTATAAACTTTGCATAACTTGACATATGTTCCAAAGCTTCAGTGAAAGGAATATTTATTGTTAACTTCTTAAGTACTTTCATAAACTTTGACAATTTTCTATCCAACTCATGCTGTCTAAGTCTTTGAGGAAATGGAGGGTGTGGTCCTTCCAAACTGATTTTAGTTGGAGATATTAATTTTTCCAGATCCTTAGAAACATGTTCTTCAGGTCTTTTAGTTTCTGTTGTTTCTCTCATAACATCTTTCTCTTTCCTAACCACATCCTCTATCTCTCTTCCAATTTTTAATTGGACAATTTCTACTTGTTCATTAGTGTTCTCTTTAGGGTTGATCTCATTGTTGCTAGGAAGTGTTCCTTGGTAGTCTATTGCAGTGAATTAGCACTTGACTCTACGATCGATTCTCTATGTTTCTAATCGCTGTGATTTTGACTTTGCAACTGGTTTCCCATTTGCAATACCATTTCTTCCATAGACATTTTCTTATCCTCAAATTGTTGATCATTGTTAGAGTCCGGTGGATATGAAGGTCTATAGTTTGAGTTACACTGATTATTCCAACTTCCATTAGGATTTGCATGATTATTTTCCCATTGTTGGTTTCCATCGTCAATTGTAGGATTCCAGTTAAATTTAGGATGGTTCTCCCAACCTGGGTTGTAAAAGTTAGAATATGAGTTGTTTATGGTATTTAAAGTCTCATATAATAAGTTAGAATTAATCATATGCCCTAATGAACTTTCGTCACTTACTCGAGTAAATTGAGGTTGGTTCATTCCAAATTTGTTTAACTTCCTTAATATTGCAAAGACAACTTTGAGATGCAAGAATTGCGATCGCATCCGTATCATGAACACTAGCTACATTTTTATGATTTACCCTCAGAGAGGCCATCTGAAATTCATTCGTAGCCATTTCTTCAATTAATGCATAACGCTTCATCAAATGATTTTGACATTAATGATCCACCAAGAATGACGGCATCAATTATAGACCTAAGGGATTCTACTAACCCATTATAAAAAGTTTGAATGATTAACCAATTGGGCACAGCATGGTGTGGACACTTTCTTAGGAGTTCCTTAAATCTTTCCCAGGCTTCATTGTTGACCTCATTTTTGATGAGGTCTTCTCTTCTTCTCTTTAGTACTTAGGATCTAGCCTTAGGCTTTTCCTTTGACTATCCCTAGAGGATTAGAATTGGGACCCATCACTTAGAAATTCAAACCACTTCTTAACTCCCCGCAAACTCCACTAACTTGATTGCAGACCTCCAATCACCAGAGGGTTGAAATCGAATGTGGAAGTTTAAAGGATGAGTTCCATAGGACTCTTTGGCCTTGGGACTGCCACTGAGTGGCACTGGTCGCAGTGAAGGGTTGACTTACACACATACTACACCCATATCCAATTTGCACCCTCCTACACTCATGTCACGAAGGTGATTCGCATGGATGGTCTTTAACCACTAAGCCGCTTGCACAAGAGGGTTAGGAACAACATAGTGGGTGCCTCGAATGAGTCCCTTCATGGCTCATGTGGGCTTGATGTGGCTTCATGGCTCAACCAAAATGATTTCATTCCACTTACATTCACTCGATCTTCATTTTCCAAATCTTCGATTTTTGACCCCCGGACCCTACTGCCGCATGCTTTCGCAATACACTGAGATACCCAAAATTTGCAAAATCACTTGAATTACCCAGAAATTCTCCAAAATCATTCCTAAACATTTCATCACCAATCAAATTGATCATCCATACCCAAAAATACCAAAAATTCCAAAAATACCTCCCGATACCCTCCAAATACGAAAATGCCCCTCTTAGCGAAAAATCCAAAAATTCGAGAAAATTCCAGAAAATTCCAGAAAATCCCAAATATTCCCAATTTCATTTTTTTCAACTACACCATAGGCCAATTTTGTCAATTTACCCCACTTTTGTCAAAATCCCCGATTTAACCCATTTTAACCCAAAGTGAACCCGATGTCGAGCCAAACCTGCCCGATTGACCCAAATTCAGGTCCGATTCAATTCTAAACTTCAATTCGACATCCCCGACACCAATCTAGACCAAATCCAAGCCCAATTTGATTGACATTTGAATCGATTTCACTTTGGACCTTAAAGCGCATTTGGACCCATGACCCGAGCTTAGCGAACTCACTCCGATTCGACTCCAATTAACCCCGAATCTTTTCTAAACCTTCCTTAACATTCCCGCAAACAAAACACTAACATGATTTGATCAAAATTTAGACCCAAACCCCACTCAAATTCAACCCAAAGCCAAAATCCCTTAAATGGGTCTACACACTAAACCTAGCCCATGTAGGCCCGAACCCCAAAATCAAGACTCAACCAAAGCCAAAACCTCTTTGAAACACTCCCATAAACATTTCCCGACATTTATTTTACATCGATTTCAACCCTAGCCCAACATTGGCCCGAAGTTAGCCTAATTTGACCTATATTGACCCATTCAGCAAAGAACCCAAATCCGACCTGATTCGAACCCAAAACCATCCCAAATTTGCTTTAAATCACTCATGACACATCCATGAGCTAAACCCAACATTTGTTTGGCCCAATCCTTCACAAAATTCCCATCCATAAATTTATTTTCAAACCAAAAGCCTATTTTTCATAAACATTCCTAAAAGCCCAAACTTCATGCTAAAGCCCATATGACAAATTCTTCTCATCATACCCTTAATTAAAATCATCCCTAAGTTCAAATAAATCATCAAATGGTTCCAAATCAAGCCATATGCCAAATCCCAGCAAATCACTCCTAAATTACCAAAATTCCTAAAAACCTCTTTCATGAAAGTTGACTTAGCTTTTTCCAGCCAAAGGTGAGCCATGAAGTCGTGCATGAGTCACATGTGAGCCATGAAAGCCTTGGACACTTCACACATATCCAAAATGGCAAGAAGAGGGGACCCTTTAATGATTCTCTTAAGAGTAATTAACCACTCCCATGTCTCCCCTAACTCTTGCTGAAGCTTAATTGTACTTGGATTGTGACTTGACCCCACTTAATCAAGCTTGATCCAAGTGACTTTCCCTCGGCCAAATTGGCCTTGGAGGGTGAACCTGACCCAGAAATGGTGGGTTGACCCATTTGGACCCAAAATGAGCCTCTCCGCATACCATTTCAATCCAAACCCTTTACACATGTCCATGGCTGGACTGATTGCACACACAGCCTCCAACCACGAGCCACTTTGGACACGAGGGGTGACCCATGCCTGCCGGCCGGCCGCACGGGTCGCCGGGAAAACTCCATGGCCGAGACATGGGGAGAAGCCAAACTTTGGAATTCCACCTTCTTGAGCCGCCCCCATGCCCGGTGGCCATTATAGCTTGTTCTTCTCTTACCACGAGCGGTGATCCTGAGCCACTAACTCCCCACGGGAGGCTCCTCGCACCCTCTCCTGATTCAAACATCACCCCTTCTCGGCCATGAGAGGTGCTTGAACCAGACCTTAAGGAAACTGCGCAAGAATTGCTCCAGATCATTCTCCATACTTAGAGCGAGTTGATCCTCAGAGTGCCGATTGGCCCTATTCCTCGCACGTAGCCGATTTCTCGGCCCGAAATTCCGCTCCGAAAACCGGGACACTTCTCCACGGTGGATCGATCCTCGAATTGATTGGTCCTACACCTTCACCAGAACCAGAGGAAGAAGTCCACCGAAGCAAAAGCCCCTCTCCGGGCCACCCATACGTTCCCGAGACTCCGAGCTTTGTGACCGGGCTTGGTCGAAATCATACCTAGAGCAATTCACCGGACCGAGGAGACTTCATCGCGGAGCTTGCTTGGGATCCGATCGAAGGTGACACAACTCTCGGATCGAAGCTTCACTTCTGCGAGCAAAGGTATGGACTCACTCTTCTTCCAGAGCTTACGAGAGATTCTCCATTTAATTTGAGTCGATTTAAATACATGTTTACGCGTATGGATGTGTTCGTCTCCTCGAGACGAATCCATAGAGCATAAGAACACGAAAATCCGTTGAGAATCGAGTGAGAAATTAGGGCTAGAAGGTTGACGGTCACGGGTGCACACCAGTCGTAGACGATGACCATGAGCCGTCGGATCGAGCGTGTATCGAGTGGACGGTACGGATTGAGTCGGACGGCGCGTTGGTACGTGACCCGCGGGGCCACCGGAGCGCGAGTCGGATGGCGGCGCCGAATCGGGGAGACGCCGCGTGGAGCTTCGGAGATGCCTAGGTTGACGCGGCGCCGCGTGGATAAGTAGGAAAATAGGATTTTTCTTATTTATTTAATTCCACTAAACTCAAAAATTCATAACTTTGTGTAGAAAAATCGGAAAAATAAAATAAAAATACCCTACTTGCTCGGTGAACAGAGAGGAGAATAATGTGGAAAAGAAATCATTTAATTTCATCTAGTATTTTATTTTTAATGATTTATTTACCCTCTGCATTGTTTTAATTCTCCATGCATATAGGAAATTCACCATGGCATGAGACCATAGGGCTTTTGAAGCCTCTGAATTTGGGAACATTCCCTGAATTTTCCAAAGTCAGAGGCCCATCCTATGAGAAGTTATTGATTTTTCAAATTCATGTTACTTGTTTTGAGTATTTTAAATCCAATAATTAGCATGTTGTGAAATAAATTCTAGGAAAATTTGGTGATGTTTCTTATGATCGAAAGGACCCTAGGAAAAATAGGTTTTGAATTAATCCACTTGGAATAACCCTAATTGGCTTAAACACCCAAAATAGGTCCTTAATTAATTAGAGCTAATCATGCATCAAAATTGACTTGAAATCAATTCTCCACTGACCTTTAGGATCAGAGGAACCCACCATAAAAGTTTGAAGTCGATTGGGTTTGGTTAGCCTTCTATCAAATGGGTTGATTAAGCCATTTAGCCAATTTAAACTTTAAAAATTCATAACTTTCAAAATGCTTTTCAAAAATTCACCAAATTGGTTTTGGAGCCTCTCTGATATCAGGGGAATTTAAGAAAATTAAAATCTTAATTTTCTAAAAAAGTTAATTTTTTGCATTATTTTAATATTTTAATAATTAAAAAAATAATAAAAATCACAAAAATAATAAAATTCACCAAAATGTCACATTTTGAATTTTAATCACTTAGGAACAAACCCATATTTTTCTTAGGTCTCTATGATGAGTTATTAAATTTTAAAGCCCTAGGGTAATTTTAAAATTTAAAAAAAATGTATTTTCTAGCATTTCCACTAAAATAATTATAATAAATCACGAGAAAAATCGAGAAAATTGTGAAAATTGGTTCTTTGATTTCCTTGATATCAGAGAGATTTTTAAAAAATATAAAATTCATTTTTTAACCTTTATTTTATTTTTAAATTAATTAATACTCCAAAACTCAAAATAATTATAATAAAAAGAATATAATTCAAAAAATCACCAAAATTGCTCCAAGTGGTCCTCTGGTCATTAGGAATGTTCCATAATTTTCTTAAGGACAGAAACTTCCCCTTGGTCATATTATTAAATTTTCCTTGGAAATCCCTATTTTCCACCAAAAATAACTACATAAATAAATTAAATACAGAAAAATCACATTTTCTCCTCTAATATCTTTATTGATATATGAGTGAAGTCACATAAAAATTTTAAATTCATTTGAGCTCAATTTAGTGAGTTATGAAATTATTAAGCTTAAAGGGCAAAATGGTATTTAAAATTTTAACCCTTAATTAAAACTTTAGGCTTAATAAAATGAAAGAGTAAAATATTTGATCTTAATCTGATTTGGATGATTGAAATTTAAATAATTAAAGGGTAGAAACCTATTAAACAATTCAAAAATAATTAAAATAAACCTTAATCAAATAATTAATTAAATTTGGAAGAATAATAAAATTGGAATTATTAAAATAGGGATATTATTAGGAAGAGATTTGTTCTTTAATTTAAGAATCCCTAAATTAATCATCTCAATAATATTTAATTCCTAATTAAAATGATAATCCAAGTTTAGGATTTAAAATGCTAAAAGACTTAATTATTGAATTAAATTAAAGTTAAATTATTTAAATTAAATCCTTTTAAAATTTCAATTAAATTAATACTTTAACAATTAAAATTAAATCATCTTTAAAACATAAAAAATAAAATATTAAATTAAAATAAAAAATAAAATTAAATTTAAATTTAAATTAAATTAAATTAAATTGAATTAAATTAAATTAAAACATATTAAATTAAATAAATTAAATTAAATTAAATTAAATTAAATTAAATTAAATTAAATTAAAACATATTAAATTAAATAAATTAAATTAAATTAAATTAAATTAAATTAAATAAAATTAAATTAAAACATATTAAATTAAATTAAATTAAATTAAATTAAAATAAAACCAAGTTAAAATTAAAATTAAATTAAATTAAATAAATCAAATTAAATTAAAATTAAAACTAAATTAAATTAAATTAAATTAAATTAAATTGAATTGAATATAACATCACTTAAGACATAACGAATTCAAAAATAAATCTAAAACAACTCGAACACTATTCCAAACTTAAATCCATTAACTGAAATTAAATCATAAATCATTTGAACATCCATTTGCCCTCGAAAGCTTTTGTTGTCATAACTCCTAAACGGAGCGTTAAGTGAAGTGTTACTTCACTTATAGGATATTCAAATGTCCTAGTTCACTGAGCAAGACGACAAATTTGAACTCCCGGATGATTAATTCATTTGTATAATTAAATTCTCTTGGACTTAAAACAATCCTAGAAATATTGAAAAGATGTTTAAGATTCGTCTTAAGCACTTCCTCGATATGATAGGATATTTATAAGAACAATTGAACTTAGTTGTTCTTTGATGAAGAAAATCATCCTCGAACCAAAATACGAGAACACAGACGTCATAGGAGATGACTAGCTATAGGATTAGGAACTTGGTAGAAAACCATAACCCTTCCCTTAGCTTTACCTAGGAACTTGCTTTAAATGCTTAAATATTCTAACTGTGTTTTAAGTGCGGCTTGGGATGACGGGAAGACCCTCCGAGTACTCTTTTATTTTATTGCGATTTACCTTATTGCAATTTATTTAATCGCATCGCACTTACTTTCTTGCATGATAAACAACTGTTGCATGAAAACCCACACCTTTAGGATAGTCCTAAAAGCTGAAACCAAAACTAAATTAAAAGTCATTGCAAGATAAAATTCACTGCCACAACATTCAAAATATAAAACAACTCAAAATTTAATCACAAACTGAACAACAAAACTACAACTACAACTAAATTAAAACGTCTTGTTGGATGATCGAGAATACCTCGGATGATGTAACCCACGTGTTGCTAACTGGATTTCCCACGGTCTAAATGAAAGTGTGGAACTCATTCGGTTGAGTTTAGCAAATTCATACGGACTAAGTGAATCCGATAAAAATAACGATGCCGGAAGGATGGAACCGTGTGATCTTAACCGGTGTTGTTATAATCAACTTTAAGATTTGTTTAATTAAAATATTAAAAACACCTGAATTTTAAGATTTTCTCTTAAACCAAAACACTTCTCTCATCTCCTGATTTATGACTTCTAAAACTAAACCTCTGCAACAACAAGGAGCTTGGAGCACAGTGGGCAGCAGCACGGCCATCGTCATCAGCAAAACTCGGTTCTACTTCAGCAAAACCTTTCTTAGAATTAAATAACCGAGCCATAGGATTTCGAGGTAGTTTGCACTAGTGCAACATAAATCCTCGACTTTTCGTTAGGTATTTGCATAATCATATTATGTAAATTAAGCTCTAGCTTGGTTTTAGGATTCAGAGGTAGTTGTTTGGTACGACATAAACCCTCACATCTTCGAGATCATTTGTATGATCATGTCATGCGAATATAAGTTCTAAATAATTAAAATTGACAGGATCGAAATACTAAATAATTCTTCCTAAATTGAAGCCAAACAATAGGATAGTTTGGGAAGTTGTCAAGATTCTTCTTGGATCCTCAGCTTCTCCTACTTCTCTCCCTTTAGACTCTTAAAATAAACTGTTCCAAATTTGATCCATTCCCTATTGAAATTTCTAAAATTCAATCATTTGAAAACCTTAAACTTTGAAATTCTTGAGAGCAAAACCACTGATCATTATCGAGAGTTTTCTTAAATGATTCACTTCATTTAAGATGTAATTAACTACAGGGGCTTGCCCTTATAGGGAACTTTAAGAACCTGGAGTAATATAAACCACGCTTAATTCATTTATATTAAGCGGGGGAACTTGTCGGCTTATAAAATTGGTTCGCGGACCAAACGGATGTCACAAATCTCCTAGTTTATTTAATCGAGCCCCATCATCGAGCGAGTGTGTCTATTCTTCGGGATAGACACATGGTTTGTGGTGCGGTGCTCGTTTATATAAACTATTTGGGATGTGAGATCGGTTTGATTTCATATCTTAAAACTTTTAAACTTAAAATTACTTTCAAAATCAAATGTTATCTTTTAAACTATATATATATTTAAATTAAATTCAAAATTTGAAAATTCGCTGACAATTTACGTAGGCGACCCCTTTCAATAAAACACATAACCTAAAAATATGCCGACATACTTCTGGCGACTCCGCTGGGAAAATTCCTCTCTCCATTTTAATCAGATAATTCTGCTTTCAAAAATCGGTAGTGTATTCATGTCCCTAATGGATCAAACTACCCTTCTTTTTGTTGGAATACTATGTTCATTTCTATCTTGAACGAGTATAGCCAACATTCTCTCGGATTTAGGAGCCACTGTTTAGACACCCCTAAACGGAGAGGTTCGAGATCCTTTTACCTCATTTACGAGGTGGGGTGGACCCCGATAGGTGTTAGTTTAGGAGTGATCCTTCGAGTCGAGAAGTCTTGCATAAGACTTTCTTTTCCTTTCCAACTCTGAATCGGATTCATTACCTTCTCTACACCTTTGAACATTCTGTTCCTAATAAACAAACTCTCTAATGAATGACTCTTTTAACAAATAACACCTTTTTTATAAATACATGAACAAGAATGTGTTCGGACTCCTTTCGATTCCTTTCTTTTCGTCCTGATGAGAAGAAGCATAACTTGGGACTGACAATCAGAATCTACCTTGCAGAAATGGAAGCCCCAAAACTGATTTTCTCCTTCACCAATGGATTGGACTTCGCCGTTTACAAGGATGAGCTGCCCGACGATGGGATCATCCGGTTTGGACAAGGATTCGAGAACACAAATGTCAAGATCGCTGACGTTACCCTTTTCGCGCGACAAACAAAGTATGCGGAACGAGAGACCTTTGATCGAGTTCGACCTTAAGTCGACTCGAGAGTTTCCTCCTCTGCGAAGGGTTCCGAGTGAGAGGAGTACCGCTGTCCATAGAAGGACCGTTATCTCTACCCCCACTGGTCTCAGTCGTCTGCTGCACCTACCTCGGCTCCCGCCAAGCCGAAGGGGAAAGAAGTTCAAATTTGTAACGAGCATGTTACCGTGGAGGGTACGGATTTCCGTGCGAGACCTTCGTTTTTGAAATTGGGTCCGGCTCGAGGGTTCCGCCCCTAACACGGACTCAGAGGAGAAACAGAGGCAGGAAGATTGCCAGGAAGGCCAGAGCTGCTAAAGTCGCTTTCTTAGAAGAAATCCCTGAGTACACACCACTACTCGAATACATACCATTGCCTGAATATACACCCCTTTTGGAAGGAAGTAGATTCCATCCCCTTTCCGCCGCGGTGACGAGGAAAATGTCCGCGAGGATTGCCTCTACATTACCTCGGCCTGCATACTATAGCGACAACAGAAAGAAAAGGGAAAGGATTACACCATTTGCCCGACTACAGCCTGTGATTGAGAAGTTAGCGAAGAAAGAAAAATGCCCTGTATCGGAAATTTTAAGAAGGATAGGGCGGGTGCTGGCCGAATCCGTCTTGGGCCGCGAGTAGAATACTGCTATCGGCTGCGGAAGGGCCAAATAAGAAGATGAAGGCTAGTCCACCTGTTGTTGTTTCGGGTTTACTGGATCCGGGGAGGATACCACCTTCCAGAGCATTCGAGTGACGGACCATCCGGTCCTAGGCCTTCTGTTGCTAGAAGGATGGTATGGCGTCCCACTCACGGCCGATTAAGGCCGAAACAACGACCGGAAAAGGAAAGTCTCGTCGGGGAGACTTGAGTCGAAGAAAGTGCTACTGCAGATAAAGGGGACTCGTGAGAAAGAAACCCGACAATTATCACATGACAAGCTGCAAGGATGTACGGAAAAGACCAGCTGGAAGATGCTTATAGAAAAGCTAAGAGCGATATTCGGCGACTAGCAAGAGAAAGAGAAGAGAAGTTCGGAGATGAAGTTGACTCGTCGAGTTCATGGATGATGAATATGCGAGAAATTAACATGGCTGAAACGCGAGCTTCGTCGGCTTCACAAGGTGCTCCTGCGGCCGCGGAAGAGATGAGCCGAAGTAATGAGAAGGCGGCTTAGAGAAAGATGATACGATCGCCCCGAATGGCAAAAAGGATGGAAGAGATGGTCGCAGCCCTAGCCGCTCTCCGGAGTCGGGTTCGACCCCGAAGAGAAACACCCGGAAGTTATTCACATTGTAGATGGAGGAAAGGAGATTACATCCGTCAACGGGGATGATCGATTAAAGAAGGAACAACACGAAGCGTGATTCGGAAAAGGATATCAAGAACATGGTGGAACGGCGAGTGCGAGAAGCCTTGGCACAATCGAAGAGCGGGACATCCATTCGTATGGGTAGACCTTACCCCGAAGAATTCGACGCTGTCCGATATCAGAAAGGCTTTGTACCACCTACTGTTCGAAGACCTTTGATGGAACCCGAAACCCTCGGCAGCATGTTGCACATTTTCGTGCCAGTTGTTGCAATGCCGGCGGAAGTGATGCTTTACTCTTCAGACAATTTGTCAACATCCTGTCAGGGATTGCCTTTGATTGGTATGCGGAATTACCAAACGGTTCGGTGAAGACATTTTCAGAAATAGAGAACCTCTTCATCAAGCGATTTGCCGGAGCTCGGCACCACATCACTATAGGTGATTTAGTGGTAGAGAAGCAAAAGCCGAACGAAACCTTGGTGGACTACATACTTCGATGGAGGAATCTAAGTATGAAATGTGAGCCACAGCTACAAGAACAACATGCAGTAGGCATTTTACTAAAAAGCATCCATGGCCCGATAGCACTTCTCCTCGAGGATTTACTTGTTAAGACTTTCAAGAAGTTGTTAAGCAAGGTCGGAAGCTTGCAAGAGGAGGCAAAGCAATTAAGTTTCACCGATAAGACGGACAAACGAAGCCCGTGAAAACTTTTGAAAAGAAGTCGGGATCGTCGCGGCGATCGATAAAGGCAAGCAGCCGATCTGAATATCGTCGAAACGGCCACGGCGACCTCAACGGAATTACCGACAACCCCGACCCAGCTATCGGTCATCTCAACGGTATGAACAACCGCCTCGTCCGCAACGTACTTTAAGGGAACTTCGAGTAGGGAGTATCCATTCAAGAATGAGGCGATGCCGAAAATGTTCCGCGGTTTGATGAAGACTCCGGATTTCCAGTCTGCGAGCCTAAAAGACCGGAAGAAGTCGACAAGAAAGGAGATCCCAACTTTTACCCTTACCACCGGATGCTTGGACACAAGATAGAAGATTGTATTACCTTCAAAAGTTGGCTCAACGACAATCTTCGAAAAAGGAACATAACGATCCCGAAGGAATACATGAAGGAACCCCAGAAAGGAGGTTCCGTCAATGTTATCTCGACGGATCTCATTGTTCCGATAGATCCCTATGCGACTGACGATGGATGGACTACCGCTTGGACAAAGTCTTCGAAGAAGATTTTAGATCGCATCCAAACCACTTCGGTGCGAGCCTCGATTCGGAGTTCGAAACACTGTCGAGTCGGCGCTATCACTTGCGATAGAAGAACCACCTCGACAAGAGACGGCTGAAGAAAAGAAGAAAATTGACGAAGAAGAGAAGACCGAGGCTCCTAAGGGTAGACTAGGGGCGCTTATCCTAGGATAGTTGTTTTCGATTCGGGGGAGAAATCCCTCGAACCTCTGACTCTGTATGATTATCTGCTCACTCCGGTGGGATCTTATAATGATGAGGGTTATGGCGTTGGCTACGTTTTGACTGTTTCTAACGATTACGTAACTAGCGACAATCAACCTAATCCGGACGTCGATTCGACACAAATAACAATTCTCGAATCATGCACGATCTCGACGATCACAACGACAAAGAAGACATCCACCGGGGAGGCTACGAGAGTTCAACGAAGCAATGAATCTATTTGCGAGTTTCGAGGAGCTCCGGTCACAATAGAGTTAGAGCCTTCGGACTCGAAGCCAATCTCGAAGAACTTGTCATTCCAATTCGAAGGAGACACCGAGCAAGCTCGATGCTAAATTCGAAGAAATCACGAGAAGTCGACTTAAGAAGTGGGAGGAGTTCTACCTCCGAGAATGAGTCCGAAGGACAAAGGAAAGCGGTGGTTGTTCGGGAAGAACCAACCCAGGCGGAAGAAATACCCATTCGAGAAGAAAACGAGGCACATGAAAACAAAGTGGACTACGACGTGCTTATCCCATCTTAGGAAACTACCAGGCCAAGGCGAGCATCTACGAAGCTCTCATCTTATCGAAGGAGATGAGAGAAACTGCGATCGAGGCCTTACTTGATCCAGAAATTTGCTTAGCTCGAATGGCTGGAGATTCGTTAGATGAGGTTTGCTCGTTAAAGGAACGACGAGGTGTTACTTTTACGGACAATGACCTACTACTTGGGACGACGGACCACAACCGACCGTTGTACATTTCGATTCTGATTGGGAAGTTTACACTCTCCGGAGTATTGGTGGATCCGGGAGCATCAATCAATATAATGAATCTTCGAACGCTAGCATACTTGGAAATTGATGCTCGCGAGCTCGAAGCGGACAAAATGTTATTAAGAGGATTCGACCGAGAAAGGAGAAAGAGCCCTCGGCTCGATAACACTGCTAATGAAGACCGGTGACTTAGCGAAGACAACGCGAAATTTCACATAATTGATTCGAAAAATCGTTCAACGCTCTAGCGGGCCGACCATGGATACATGAAAACCGGATGGTACCATCATCTCTACATCGATGCATCAAGTACTACGATGGAGGGGAATAGTGCATCAAAGGTGACTTACTGACCGTTCTCCGTACATGAAATTGGAATCCATGAAGATGCGGCTTATTATGCACCTCGAAGAAAACAATCTTCTCCGGAGATACCATAACAAATGAAGACGAAGGAAATTTGGGACAACGAAGAACACGAAATTCTAGTCCAACGAGTCACTCACCACTCCCTTACGGCGAGATGGTGAAGGTTTCTCCACGACTCGCATCCGAGGTCGAGGCCGGGGTCGAGGTCGTGGCGAAGACGTTAGGACGGTTGGACGGAGGAAACCGGCCATCAATGTTGATTGGGAAGATAGTTTTGAAGAAGAAAAAGGAATCAAACAAGAAGCGGCGACAATAAGTCGGAAGAAGCCGCAATTCAGAATCCCTCTCGAAGATGAAAGAAACGAAGAATATAAATCGATGTACGAGAAGATTAACCACTATGTACATACTATGACCACGACCCCGATCCATTCTAATAAGATCGAGGGTATGGTGGTCGAAGAGGTACGTAGCGGCGGTGCAAAGCCCATCGAAATTCTACCGTGGTGCTCCTTCCTCCAAAGCGAAAATAATGTACAATTTGAAGATGCTACTTCATCGAGAATTAATGGAATTGCCTTTTGAGTGGTACTCTCCTCTGTGTTCAAAATTTAATTCGGCGTGGTTTCTTACCTCGACAAATGGACAAAAGGTCGATCACAACATTTTGAAAATTTATGGAATAACTCGGTCGTCACCCGATTCAAAGCATGGTCTCGGATTCGGCACGGTAGGATCGGTTGACGATGCGAATTTTGCATGGTTGTCACTTGCGAGTCTAATGAAAAGCTGCATGGAAACTACGGAAGAACTCGAAGATTTACAAATTGGAGACGCTCCACCGAATTCGAAGAAGAGATCGAATCTCTGATAGATGAGTTAACGGAAGTTAACTTAGGTACTAGCGAAGAACCTAGACCTACCTTTGTTAGCTCCTTACTCGATAAAGAAGACTCCGAAGAAATAATTGAGTTATTAATGGAATTTAAAAGCCCATTTTTGCTTGGAGCTACGATGAGATGCCGGGTTTATCTCCGGAGGTCGCGATCCATAAGCTAGGGGTGGATCACAGCACGGTCAGGTCGGACGAGGTCCCGAGAAGAATGCGTCCAGAAATCGAACAACAAGTCATAGTTGAAGTTAAAAAGCTAATAGACGCTAAATTTGTCCAGTGAAGAACAATACCCGAGCTTGGTTAACCTGATGTGGTACCGAGTCGGGAAGAAGAATGGTCGGATCGGAATTTGTGTGGATTTCGAGAGATTTAAACGAGGCATGTCCAAAAGATGAATTCCTCTACCGATCCCGGAATTAATGATTGACATTGCTTCGACACATGAAATATTTTCGTTCATGGATGGATCTTCGAGGATACGACCGAGATAAAAATGGCTCCGAGAAGATGAAAAACTTACGGCATTCGAACGTCGATCGGAGTATATTCTTCTACGCGGTGATGCCATTCGGAGCGAAGAACGCGAGAGCAACCTACCGAGCGATGACAAGAATTTTTGATGATCTCATCCACGATCGAGTCGAATGCTACATGGATGATGTGGTCGTAAGCAAAGTAAAGGAAAACCACCTGTATGATTTGAGAATTGTTTTCGAACGATTAAGACAATTTAACCTTAAGATGAATCCCTTAAAATGTGCCTTCGGCGTCACCTCCGGGAAATTCTTAGGATTCGTTGTCCGGCATCGTGGAATTGAAATCGACCCGGAAAAGATTAAAAGCTATCTTAGAAATGCCACCTCCCGGAACCTTAAAACAACTACGATCTTTTCGAGGGAAGTTGGCATATCTTCGACGCTTTATCTCGAACTTGTCGGGTAGGTGTCGGCCTTTCTCGGCACTAGTTAAAAAGGACGCCAAATTTATTTGGGAAGAGAAATGCGAGAGGGGCCTTCGAGGAAATTAAGCGATATTTAATGACAACTCCTGTCTTAGCGGCCCGAGTCTCGGGTAGACCGGCGATACTTTATACCGCGGCTTTAGACGACTCTCTCGGAGCCTCGTTGGCTAGGGTCGATGATGAGGGTAAAGAAAATGCCCTTTACTACCTAAGCCGTCGTTTACTGCAGACGGAAATAAGGTATCCCGCAATTGAAAAGCAGCATTTTAGCCACGATCTTCGCCGCTCAAAAGCTCGGGCATTACATGCTTTCTCATAAGGTCGACCCGATCTCGAAATTTAATCCATTGCAATACTTGATGACCCGTCCAACGCTTTCGAGCGGACTTACCGGATGGTCGATGATATTATTGCAATTCGATATAACTTTCGTGCCTCTTCGTGCGTAAAGGGACAAGTCTTAGCGGACTTCCTCGCGGCACACCCTTTGCGGCGGAATCTCCTCTCGATGACGATTTGCCGGATGAACAAATAATGAACCTAGAAGACCACGATGATCGACGTTGGCAACTATATTTCGACGGAGCATCTTCGACACACAAAGACGAAGAATCGCAAGTGATAGTGCCCGGTAAGGCGGGAATCGGACTAATCTTTATAACACGGAGCGGGGGATGTTAAGATATGCCTACCACTTAACGAGCCGTGTACAAATAACGAAGCGAATACGAAGCCCTCATAACGGGACTGGAATTAACTATTCGAATGGGTATAACGGACATCGACATCTACGAGGATTCGCAGTTAATCATTCAACGGATCATCGGACGGTACAGAATTTTAAAACCAAGACTCGAGCAATACTTCCGGTATGCTATACGAGACTGTTGGAACAGATTCCGAATGTGACGATCTACAAAATTCCCGAGAAAAACGCTTTAGCGGATGCGTTAGCCGTCTCGCAAAAGAATTTTCACGTTTACAAGATGAATCGATGGAAGTGTCGGTTCACGGACGTCGAGGTCCTATCACGGCTCGACGGAGACACAATACACGAATCGAGAAAAGGAGAAGAATCGGTTCCAGCGGTGACGAGAAAACACGGAAGATTGGCGACGGCCATTAATGAACTACCGCAAACGGGAAAACTACCGAGACGATAGGTCGTTAGCCC
The DNA here is from genome assembly GCA_022702705.1 of Papilionanthe hookeriana x Papilionanthe teres. Classification (NCBI taxonomy): domain Eukaryota; kingdom Viridiplantae; phylum Streptophyta; class Magnoliopsida; order Asparagales; family Orchidaceae; genus Papilionanthe; species Papilionanthe hookeriana x Papilionanthe teres. The sequence goes on along the minus strand of JAKZJZ010000368.1, from coordinate 12,699 downwards.
ATCGGATCGAGAAAAGAACTGCATCCTATGCATTAATAAACAATACATTATACGGAAGGTCTTTTGATCGAAATGTGGCTAAGGTGCCTAAGCGAGTACGAGGGCCGTGAAATTGTTAAAGAGGTGCATTCGAGGACTGCGTGGCGCTCACCGATCGGGTCCGAAGATGAAAATGAAAATTAAAAGACTAGGGTACTACGGCCCTCGATGATGACCGAGCGCATGAAAATCACCGAAGCGCGTCACCGATGCCGAGTGCGCGGAGTGGTTCTACACTAACCTCCGAAATGTGCTACATCCAGACAATTGCGTCGTGGCCATTTGAATGTTGGGGCACGGATATAGTGGGTCCAATAGAACCACCATCTTCGAAAGGACATCGCTTCATTCTTGCGGCTACGGATTACTTTTCCGAGTGGGCGGAGGCGGTTCACTCGGAGAAGTGAAAGCACATCACGTGCTACAATTTTTCAAGAACCAAGTTGTCTGCCATTTCGGAGTGCCGCGCATGATCATCTCGGATAATGGGTCGGCATTCGAAGCACGCAAATCAACAATTTTGTCGGGGAGACACGGAATCGGCGGCGGTATTCGACAATTTACTACCCAAGTGCAAACGGCTCATGTGAGGCTTTTAATAAAACTCTCGTTCAAATTTTAAAGAAGACTATGGACGATAATAAGAGAAATTGGAACGAGAAATTGTTAGAAGCCTTATGGAGCCTGCCGGACAACCTTCGAACTCCTACTCGAAGCTACACCTTACGCTCGGTGTATGGGTCCGAGGCGAGTGTTACCTTTAGAAGTCCGGCTTCCTTCACTCGGGATTGCGAGTTGCAAACAAGATCACGACGAGAAGAGAATGCCAAATTACGACTAGAAGAATTTGAAAGCTTGGAAGGGAAAAGACTTGCGGCGCGGCGAATTTAGAACTATACCGAGCTAAGATGGTTCGAGCCCATGATAGGCGGGTCCGCCCAAGAACCTTTAAAGTTGGTGACTTAGTTCTCGTTCTCAAAGACCTATTCTTGCACACCGCAAGATAGGAGGAAAATTTGAACCCACTTGGGAGGGACCGTTTGTAGTTGAGGCGATCACTCGGGAGGCTCCTACCGAGCGTAGTGAACTGCCAAGGAGAACGACATATGCTTCCGATCAATGGACGATACTTGAAGAAGTATTACGCTACCTGATGTTTCGAAAGAATGAATTTTTCATCCCTAGAAGCACGGGTGAAGTAATTACTTATGATTGGGTCCGAACCCAAAAAAAAATAAAAAAATAAAAATAAAAATAAAAATAAAAATGTGCTAAAATAAATAAAATCATGATAATAAAGTTTTCCTTGTTTTCTCTTCCATATCAAAATCTCTTTCCTGATCTTTTCCCACTTCATTCCTATTAAATTTAAAAATACAGGAAATAATAATAAAAAAAAACTGTCTTTAATAAACATTTTCTTAATGTTCTTGTTCTTAGTACAGCCCCTGATCCTTTTCCTTGTCTTTTCGCAGGGAAATGTCGAACGGGCGGTTGGTCCTGAACTTTAGAAATGGCGTAAGCCTTGCACTCGACGAAAAAAGGGTGAAAGATGGAGCGATAATAGAGATTGACTCGGACTTCGCACCGGCGGGCTCGCACGATACGAGGAAAGTGACTCGGGTCCCGATTGACCGAGGAAGAGCCGCCGGTCGGACGAGTAATGAAAGTGGGTGGCCCAAGCCACCAATCCGAGCGATAAGAAAAGAAAAACAAACAACCGAAGAAGACAAAAGAATCAAGTCTATAGTCGCTACCAACGGAGGGCGGGCTTGTCGGCGCCGCGCCCACGAAACTCGGGAAATACGAAGAGCTACTCTCACAATGAACTCGGCGAAGAAATAAAAATCGCCGTATCCGCAAAATGTTAACTAAACTAGCGGCGGACTAGCGCGACGAGGCAATCGCTACTACCGGTGCATATACTTCAAGGATACCGGTTCGCCGAGAGCCCGAAGAAAGGAGGCCGACTCAGAGGATAACGAAGAGACCGGGGAAATCTCAAGAAGATCGAAAGAAGGAAGGCTACCACGCCACCGAGATAAAGCCACCGTGATGCATAACCTTGTTGCGAAGCAACCCGGAGGATGTCCCGACGGAGACTATCCACGAGGAGCCGAGGTATGCGGGAGAACGTGAAGGGATTGAGCCATATATCCCACGATACGTCACCGAGGCCTCGCCATTTGCAGATTATTCCGAATACGAGCTAGAAAGAATGCGGAATGTCGAGAAGAAAACTTTGAATACTTCGAGAGAATCGAGCGCGGGAGGATCAATATACTAGAAGGCCTCGAGCTACATACGGACGTGTTCTCGAATACGAACAACAACAAATCGTGGACCGCATCCGGGATTTGAAAAGGATGGGTCGAGCGGCCGCCTAAGAGAAAACACTTACTCGGAACCCCGGAGATGGATGCCGGGAAAGGGAGAATTACAATACAATGTGGATGCTGTTACAACTTCGCGGAAGACGGGAAGGGAAACCCACCGGGGATACTCCGTCATGGCCGGGTGGATCCAATGCCATTAGTCATCAAAAGGATGGTAAAAAGAATGATAAGCATGGGGGTACGCGGCGGATTGCATACCCAACAGTTGCATCATTAACATTTACAAGAAGGGTGATTGTATACCCCCACACATAGATCACCACGACTTTATCAGACCTTTCTGCACAGTTTCTTTTCTGAACGAGTGTAATATCATGTTCGGATCTGACCTCCGGATAGCAGGCCCGGAGTGAGTTCCGAGGGCCGGTAAAGATACCATTACCGGTAGGTTCCGTCATGATACTAAAGGGCAACGGAGCGGATGTCGCCAAACATTGCATACGGGAGTACCACCGAAGCGGATCTCAGTTACTTTTAGAAGGATGGATGACAGGAAAGCACCTTACCACTTCCAGCTAGACCCGGAGCTAGAGAGCCTCCGACCTTACGAGCTGTGAGTTACACGAAAAATATCACACCTCCGACGTACATCCATACGGCATCCTTGCCAAGGATGGCTTGGAAGGTGGTGTTATTGACCATGTACCTCACTATTCAGACATGGATTTTTGACAGATACCTTTTTGGATGGATCGACAAAGATCATACATAGTCGTTTTAGTACTATATGGATTGTATGAGATGTATTCCAGATCGAGTTGTATGATGTATCTTCAACATGATTGGAATGAAAGTGACCGTGTCACAATTTTGGCCTTCACCTCTTTTGTGCAAATTGACTGGGAAACGCCATTAAAGTTAAATGAACTTCGAACAAAGAACAGAAAAGAAACAAAAAGAATAAAAGAAAACTTTCCTTAAAAATCTAAAAAATGATAAAATCCAAATTCACGATAAAATAAAATCTGAATCGTTAAAAGACAAACGAAATGAACACAAATTTTAAATCAAATTCAAATTCAACCTTCCAGATCTCAAATCAAATCTCAATCAAATTCAAATTCAACCTTCCAGATCTCAAATCAAATCTCAATCAAATTCAAATTCAACCTTTCAAACCTCAAATCAAATCTCAATCAAATTCAAACTCAACCTTCCAAATATGAAATCCAATCCGTTCCACTCTCTCCCTTGTCTGGGATGGAAGCGGTTGATTCCATTGACACGGATCGAATCTAGTGGCAAGGAATTATATCCAATCCAAACCAGCAACTTTCGATCAACTCTTTTGAATGGGATATGTAGCATCTACATATTCCCTCCTAATCTATTTCTTTCCATGAAAGTCTTTTACAACTTTCATGAAATTCTCAAAACACCAAAATTCCATATTTTTCAAATCAACACTATAAATCTTTGCAATATCAATTACCATTCAAAATTAAATTCTTGGGGTTGAGGATTTTACATCCGAGACTGCATTGCTTTAGGATTCTTACCCTATCGCAATGAAATACATCAAAATCAAACCTTTGGGGTTGAGGATTTTACATCCGAGACTGCATAGCTTTAGGATTCTTTCCCTATCGCAATGAAATACATCAAAATCAAATTTTTGGGTTGAGGATTTTACATCCGAGACTGCACTGCTTTAGGATTCTTTCCCTATCGCAATGAAATACATCGAAATCAAATTCTTGGGGTTGAGGATTTTACATCCGAGATCGCATTGCTTAGGTTTCTTTCCCTATCGCAATGAAATACATCGAAATCAAACTTTGAGGTTGAGGATTTTACATCCGAGACTGCATTGCTAGGATTCTTTCCTTATTGCAATGAAATACATCGAAATCAAACTCTTGGGGTTGAGGATTTTACATCCGAGACCGCATTGCTTTAGGATTCTTTCCCTATCGCAATGAAATACATCGAAATCAAATTCTTGGGGTTGAGGATTTTACATCCGAGACCGCATTGCTTTAGGTTTCTTTCCCTATCGCAATGAAATACATCAAAATCAAATTTTGGGGTTGAGGATTTTACATCCGAGACTCGCATCGCTTTAGGATTCTTTCCCTATCGCAATGAAATACATCGAAATCAAATTCTTGGGGTTGAGGATTTTACATCCGAGACTGCATTGCTTTAGGTTCTTTCCCTATCGAAATGAAATACATCAAAATCAAACTTTGAGGTTGAGGATTTTACATCCGAGACTGCATTGCTTTAGGATTCTTTCCCTATTGCAATGAAATACATCAAAATCAAACTCTTGAGGTTAAGGATTTTACATCCAATACCACATTGCTCTGAGATCTCTCCTCATTGTAATGATTCAATCTAATCAATTCAATTTTCTTTTGAGGTTGAAGATGTTACATCTAAAACCACAAAATTCCAATTTTCATTTCAAGTTCAAATTCCTTCAAATTAATCTTAACAAAACTTCAATATAAATTGAAACTCAAGTTAAAATCCGAACTTACACATCAAAACTTAAAGCTGAAACAACTGAAATCTAAATCTAAATTCCCCAAATCATGTGATTTCGGATTCACCTCCTTTTCCTTTCCCCAGGCGAGAGTTCGAGAATCTCCGGTCCCGGAGATATACTCGACACTCCCCGGCGGAAATTCTTCTACTTCGTCCTAAGTTTGTCACTTGGACATCCGTGTTGGTTTTGTTGATCTTTTCGGTCAACGCCGATACGCGCGGTGTGCTTGGTTAGCACACCACACCTATCGGGGTCCATTTGTTGACCTCATTTTCGATGAGGTCTTCTCTTCTTCTCTTTAGTACTTAGGATCTAGCCTTAGACTTTTCCTTTGACTATCCTAGAGGATTAGAATTGGGACCCACCACTTAGAAATTCAAACCACTTCTTAACTCCCTGCAAACTCCACTAACTTGATTGTAGACCCCTAATCACCTAGAGGGTTGAAATCAAATGTGGAAGTTTAAAGGATGAGTTCCCATTTGGCCTTAGGACTGCCCTGGGTGGCCTGGTCTGGTGAAGGGTTGACTTACACACATACTACACCCATATCCAATTTGACCTCCTAACTCATGCAGGTGATTCACATGGATGGTCTTTAACCCCTAAGCCCTTTGCTAAGAGGGTTAGGAACAACATAGTGGGTGCCTCAAATGAGTCCCTTCATGGCTCATGTGGGCTTGATGTGGCTTCATGGCTCAACCAAAATGATTTCATTCCACTTACATTCACCCAATCTTCATTTTCCAAATCTTCAATTTTTGACCCCCGGGACCCTACACCCGCATAGCCTACCCAATACCCTTGAGACTACCCAAAATTTGCAAAATCACTTGAATTACCCAAAATTCTCCAAAATCATTCCTAAACATTTCATCACCAATCAAATTGATCATCCATACCTAAAAATACCAAAAATTCCAAAAATACCTCCCAATACCCTCCAAATACCCAAAATGCCCCTCTTAGCCAAAAAATCCAAAAATTCAGAAAATTCCCAGAAAATTCCAGAAAATCCCAAATATTCCCAATTTCATTTTATTCAACTACACCATGGGCCAATTTTGTCAATTTACCCCACTTTTGTCAAAATCCCCAATTTGACCCATTTTAACCCAAAGTGAACCCAATGTCAAACCAAACCTACCCAATTGACCCAAATTCTGGTCCAATTCAATTCTAAACTTCAATTCAACATCCCCAACACCAATCTAGACCAAATCCAAGCCCAATTTGATTGACATTTGAATCCAATTTCACTTTGGACCTTAAAGCCCAATTTGGACCCATGACCCAAACTTAGCCCAAACTCACCCAATTCAACTCCAATTAACCCCAAATCTTTTCTAAACCTTCCTTAACATTCCCACAAACAAAACACTAACATGATTTGATCAAAATTTAGACCCAAACCCCACTCAAATTCAACCCAAAGCCAAAATCCCTTAAATGGGTCTACACCTAAACCTAGCCCATGTAGGCCCAAACCCCAAAATCAAGACTCAACCAAAGCCAAAACCTCTTTGAAACACTCCCATAAACATTTCCCAACATTTATTTTACATCAATTTCAACCCTAGCCCAACATTGGCCCAAGTTAGCCCAATTTGACCTATATTGACCCATTCACCAAAGAAACCCAAATCCAACCCAATTCAAACCCAAACCACCCCAAATTTGCTTTAAATCACTCATGACACATCCATGAGCTAAACCCAACATTTTTTTGGCCCAATCCTTCACAAAATTCCCATCCATAAATTTATTTTCAAACCAAAAGCCCATTTTTCTTAAACCTTCCTAAAAGCCCAAACTTCATGCTAAAGCCCATATGACAAATTCTTCTCATCATACCCTTAATTAAAATCATCCCTAAGTTCAAATAAATCATCAAATGGTTCCAAATCAAGCCATATGCCAAAACCCATCAAATCACTCCTAAATTACCAAAATTCCTAAAAACCTCTTTCATGAAAGTTGACTTAGCTTTTTCCAAGCCAAAGGTGAGCCATGAAGTCATGCATGAGCCACATGTGAGCCATGAAAGCCTTGGACACTTCACCATACCCAAAATGGCAAGAAGAGGGGACCCTTTAATGATTCTCTTAAGAGTAATTAACCACTCCCATGTCTCCCCTAACTCTTGCTTAAGTTTAATTGTACTTGGATTGTGACTTGAACCCACTAATCAAGCTGATCCAAGTGACTTTCCCTTCAGCCCAAATTGGCCTTGGAGGGTGAACCTAACCCAAAATGGTGGGTTGACCCATTTGGACCCAAAATGAGCCTCTCCCCATACCATTTCAATCCAAACCCTTTACACATGTCCATGGCCAATTGATTGCACAAACCTCCAACCCCGACCCACTGGACCCGAGGGTGACCCATGCCTGCCGCGGCCCGCCCGGGTCGCCGAGAAAACTCCATGGTCGAGACATGGGGAGAAGCCAAACTTCGGAATTCCACCTTGCTCGAGCCGCCCCATCCCCGAGTGGCCATTGTAGCTGTTCTTCTCTTGCCAAGAGCAGCTGATCCCAAGCCCTAACTCCCCCGGGAGGCCCTCCACCCTCTCCTATTTAAACATCACCCCTTCTCGGCCATGAGAGGTGCTGAACCAGACCTTAAGGAAACTCTGCCAAAATTGCTCCAGATCATTCTCCATACTTAGAGCAGTTGATCCCGAGTGCCGATTTGCCACTATTCCCCACCAACGAGCCCGATTTCTCGACCGAAATTCCACCCAAAACCGGGACACTTCTCCACGGTGGATCGATCCTCAAATTGATTGGTCCTACACCTTCACCGGACCGAGGGAAGAAGTCCACCAGCAAAAGCCCCTCTCCGGGCCACCCATACGGTTCCGGACTCCAAGCTTTGTGACCGGGCTTGGTCGAAATCATGCCAGGCAATTCACCGGACCGGAAGACTTCATCCGGAGCTTCGCGGGATCCAATCGAAGGTGACACAACTCTCGGATCGAAGCTTCACTTCTGCGAGCAAGGGTATGGACTCACTCTTCTTCCCGAGCTTACAGAGATTCTCCATTTAATTTGAGTCGATTTAAATACATGTTTACCGTATGGATGTGTTCGTCTCCTCGAGACGAATCCATAAAGCATAAGAACACGAAAATACGGTCGAGAATCGAGTGAGAAATTAGGGCTAGAAGGTTGACGGTCACGGGTGCACACCGGTCGTAGACGATGACCAGTGAGCCATCGGATCGAGCGTGTATCGAGTGGACGGTCCGGATTGAGTCGGACGACGCGTTGAGTACGTGACCCGCGGGGCCCTGGAGTGCTGAGTCGGATGGCGGTGTCGAATCAGGAGACGCCGCGTGGAGCTTCGGAGATGCCTAGGTTGACGCGGCGCCGCGTGGATAAGTAGGAAAATAGGATTTTTTCTTATTTATTTAATTCCCTAAACTTCAAAAATTCATAACTTTGTGTAGAAAAATCAGAAAAATAAAATAAAAATACCCTCTTGCTCAGTGAACAGAGGAGAATAATGTGGAAAAGAAATTATTTAATTTCATCTAGTATTTTATTTTTAATGATTTATTTACCCTCTGCATTATTTTAATTCTCCATGCATATAGGAAATTCACCATGGCATGAGACCATAGGGCTTTTGAAGCCTCTGAATTTGGGAACATTCCCTGAATTTTCCAAAGTCAGAGGCCATCCCTATGAGAAGTTATTGATTTTTCAAAATCATATTACTGTTTTGAGTATTTTAAATCCAATAATTAGCATGTTGTGAAATAAATTCTAGGAAAATTTGGTGATGTTTCTTATGATCATAGGACCCTAGGAAAAATAGGTTTTGAATTAATCCACTGGAATAACCCTAATTGGCTTAAACACCCAAAATAGGTCCTTAATTAATTAGAGCTAATCATGCATCAAATTGACTTGAAATCAATTCTCCACTGACCTTTAGGATCAGAGGAACCCACCATAAAAGTTTGAAGTCAATTGGGTTTGGTTAGCCCTATCAAATGGGTTGATTAAGCCATTTAGCCAATTTAAACTTTAAAAATTCATAACTTTCAAAATGCTTTTTAAAAATTTACCAAATTGGTTTTGGAGCCTCTCTGATATCAGGGGAATTTAAGAAAATTAAAATCTCAATTTTCTAAAAAAGTTAATTTTTTGCATTATTTTAATATTTTAATAATTAAAAAAATAATAAAAATCACAAAAATAATAAAATTCACCAAAATGTCACATTTTGAATTTTAATCACTTAGGAACAAACCCCATATTTTTCTTGGGTCTCTATGATGAGTTATTAAATTTTAAAGCCCTAGGGTAATTTTAAAATTAAAAAAAAATGTATTTTCTAGCATTTCCACTAAAATAATTATAATAAATCAGAGAAAAATTAGAAAATTATGAAAATTGGTTCTCTGATTTCCTTGATATCAGAGAGATTTTTAAAAAATATAAAATTCATTTTTCAACCTTTATTTTATTTTTAAATTAATTAATACTCCAAAACTCAAAATAATTATAATAAAAAGAATATAATTCAAAAAATCACCAAAATTGGTCCAAGTGGTCCTCTGGTCATTAGGAATGTCCCATAATTTTCTTAAGGACAGAAACTTCCCCATGGTCATATTATTAAATTTTCCTTGGAAATCCCTATTTTCCACCAAAAATAATTACATAAATAAATTAAATATAGAAAAATCACATTTTCTCCTCTAATGTCTTTATTGACATATGAGTGAAGTCACATAAAAATTTTAAATTCATTTGAGCTCAATTTAGTGAGTTATGAAATTATTAAGCTTAAAGGGCAAAATGGTAATTAAAATTTTAACCCTTAATTAAAACTTTAGGCTTAATAAAATGAAAGAGTAAAATATTTGATCTTAATCTGATTTGGATGATTGAAATTTAAATAATTAAAGGGTAGAAACCTATTAAACAATTCAAAAATAATTAAAATAAACCTTAATCAAATAATTAATTAAATTTGGAAGAATAATAAAATTGGAATTATTAAAATAGGGATATTATTAGGAAGAGATTTGTTCTTTAATTTAAGAATCCCTAAATTAATCATCTCAGTAATATTTAATTCCTAATTAAAATGATAATCCAAGTTTAGGATTTAAAATGCTAAAAGACTTAATTATTGAATTAAATTAAAGTTAAATTATTTAAATTAAATCCTTTTAAAATTTCAATTAAATTAATACTTTAACAATTAAAATTAAATCATCTTTAAAACATAAAAAATAAAATATTAAATTAAAATAAAAAATAAAATTAAATTAAAATATAAATTAAATTAAATTAAATTAAATTAAATTAAATTAAAACATATTAAATTAAATAAATTAAATTAAATTAAATTAAATTAAATTAAATTAAATTAAATAAATTAAATTAAATTAAATTAAATTAAATTAAATTAAATTAAAACATATTAAATTAAATTAAATTAAATTAAAATAAAATAAAACCAAGTTAAAATTAAAATTAAATTAAATTAAATAAATCAAATTAAATTAAAATTAAAACTAAATCAAATTAAATTAAATTAAATTAAATTAAATTGAATATAACATCACTTAAGACATAAAGAATTCAAAAATAAATCTAAAACAACTCGAACACTATTCCAAACTTAAATCCATTAACTGAAATTAAATCATAAATCATTTGAACATCTATTTGCCATCGAAAGCTTTTGTTGTCATAACTCCTAAACGGAGCGTTAAGTGAAGTGTTACTTCACTTATAGGATATTCAAATGTCCTAGTTCACTGAGCAAGACGACAAATTTGAACTCCCGGACGATTAATTCATTTGTATAATTAAATTCTCTTGGACTTAAAACAATCCTAGAAATATTAAAAAGATGTTTAAGATTCGTCTTAAGCACTTCCTCGATATGATAGGATATTTATAAGAACAATTGAACTTAGTTGTTCTTTGATGAAGAAAATCGTCCTCAAACCAAAATACAAGAACCTAGACGTCATAGGAGATGACTAGCTATAGGATTAGGAACTTGGTAGAAAACCATAACCCTTCCCTTAGCTTTACCTAGGAACTTGCTTTAAATGCTTAAATATTCTAACCGTGTTTTAAGTGCAGCTTGGAATGACGGGAAGACCCTCCGGTACGCTTTTATTTTATTGCAATTTACCTTATTGCAATTTATTTAATCGCATCGCACTTACTTTTCTTGCATGATAAACAACTCGTTGCATGAAAACCCACACCTTTAGGATAGTCCTAAAACTGAAACCAAAACTAAATTAAAAGTTATTGCAAGATAAAATTCACCGCCAAAACATTTCGAAAATATAAAACAACTCAAAATTTAATCACAAACGTAACAACAAAACTACAACTACAACTAAATTAAAACGTCTTGTTGGATGATCGGGAGTACCTCGGATGATGTAACCTACGTGTTGCTAACGGGATTTCCCACGGTCTAAATGAAAGTGTGGAACTCATTCGATTGAGTTTAGCAAATTCATCCGGACTAAGTGAATCCGATAAAAAAAACGATGCCGGAAGGATGGAACCGTGGGATCTTAACCGGTGTTGTTATAATCAACTTTAAGATTTGTTTAATTAAAATATTAAAAACACCTAGATTTTAAGATTTTCTCTTAAACCAAAACACTTCTCTCATCTCCTGATTTATGACTTCTAAAACTAAACCTCTCGCAACAACAAGGAGCTTGGAGCACGAGTGGCAGCACGGCCATCGTCATCGACAAAACTCGGGTCTACTTCGAAAGAAACCTTTCTTAGAATTAAATAACCAAGCCATAGGATTTCGAGGTAGTTTGCCTAGTGCAACATAAATCCTCAACTTTTCGTTAGGTATTTGCATAATCATATTATGTAAATTAAGCTCTAACTGGTTTTAGGATTCCGAGGTAGCTGTTTGGTACGACATAAACCCTCACATCTTCGAGGCTGTTTGTATGATCATGTCATGCGAATATAAGTTCTAAATAATTAAACTTGACAGGATCGAAATACTAAATAATTCTTCCTAAATTGAAGCCAAACAATAGGATAGTTTGGGAAGTTGTCAAGATTCTTCTTGGATCCTCAACTTCTCCTACTTCTCTCCCTTTAGACTCTTAAAATAAACTGTTCCAAATTTGATCCATTCCCTATTGAAATTTCCAAAATTCAATCATTTGAAAACCTTAAACTTTGAAATTCTTGAGAGCAAAACCACTGATCATTATCGAGAGTTTTCTTAAATGATTCACTTCATTTAAGATGTAATTAACTACAGGAGCTTACCCTTATAGGGAACTTTAAGAACCCAGGTAATATAAACCCTGCTTAATTCATTTATATTAAGCTGGGGAACTTGTCGGCTTATAAAATTGGTTCGCAGACCAAACGGATGTCACAAATCTCCTAGTTTATTTAATCGAGCCCCATCATCAAGCAGTGTGTCTATTCTTCGGGATAGACACATGGTTTGTGGTGCGGTGCTCGTTTATATAAACTATTTGGGATGTGAGATCGGTTTGATTTCATATCTTAAAACTTTTAAACTTAAAATTACTTTCAAAATCACATGTTATCTTTTAAACTATATATATATTTAAATTAAATTCAAAATATGAAAATTCGCCGACAATTTCTGTAGGCGACCCCTTTTCAAAACACATAACCTAAAAATATGCCGACATTCATATATTGATTCTCCTTCATACTGACAAAATGAGATAATATCGTTTCTAAGTTTAGTAGTCCTTGAAGGTGGAAA
>JAKZJZ010000367.1:0-52216 GCA_022702705.1 Papilionanthe hookeriana x Papilionanthe teres | reverse complement strand
GTCCCGGTTTTGGGCTCGGATTTCAACTCTAAAATCGAGCTCACAGCAGAGGAAATGGCAGTGGGATTTCAGCTGTGGATCAAGTGCTCTATGTATGGGGAGTAGTCTGGAACAATTTTGGCAGAGTTTCCTTAAGGTTTGTTTCAGCACCTCTCATGGCCGAGAGGGGTGGTGTTTAAATAGGATTCGTTGTCCGACATCGTGGAATTGAAATCGACCCGGAGAAGATTAAAGCCATCTTAGAAATGCCGCCTCCCAAAACCTTAAAACAACTACGATCTTTTCAAGGGAAGTTGGCATATCTTCGACGCTTTATCTCAAACCCGTCTGTAGTGTGTCACCTTTCTCGCACTAGTTAAAAAGGACGCCAAATTTATTCGGGAAGAGAAATGCCGTAAGGCCTTCGAAGACATTAAACAATATTTAATGACACCTCCTCGTCTTAGCAGCTCCCGGCCTCGGTGGACCGCCGATACTTTACACCGCGGCTTTAGATGACTCTCTGAGCCCCGTTAGCCTGTGTCAATGATGAGGGTAAAGAAAATGCTCTTTACTACTTAAGCCGTCGTTTACTTCCGACGGAAGTAAGGTATCCCGCAATTGAAAAACATTGTTTCGTCCTCGATCTTCGCCGCTCAAAAGCTCGGCACTACATGCTTTCTCATAAGGTCAACTTGATTTCGAAGTTTAATCCATCGCAATACTTCGATGACTCGTCCAACACTTTCCTGGCAGACTTGCCGATGGTCAATGATATTATTACAATTCGATATAACTTTCGTGCCTCCGCGTGCCGTAAAGGGACAAGTCTTAGCAGACTTCCTCGCAAAGACACCCTTTCGCCGCCGAATCTCCTCTCAACGACGATCTCGCCGATGAACAAATAATGAACCTAGAAGACCTCGACGATCGACGTTGGGAATTATATTTTGACGGAGCATCTTCAAGACACAAAGACGAAGAATCGCAAGTGATAGTGCCCGGTAAGGCAGAATCGGCTAATCTTTATAACACCGGAGCGGGGATGTTAAGATACTCCTACCACTCGACGTAACCGTGTACAAACAACGAAGCGAATACGAAGCCCTCATAACGGGATTGGAATTAACCATTCAAATGGGGATAACATGACATCAACATCTACGGATTCACAAGCTAATCATTCAACGTATCGCCGGACAAGACAGAATTCTAAAGCCAAGACTCGAACAATACTTCCAAGATGCCATACAAATTGTTGGAACAGATTCCAAATGTGACAATCTACAAAATTCCTAGAAAAGAGAATGCTTTAGAAGAGATGCTTTAGCCCGTCTCGCAAAAGAATTTGCCTCGTTTGCAAGATGAATCGTTGGAAGTGTCAGCTCACTGACGTCAGGTCCTATCACAACTCGACATAAACACAATACACAAATCAGCAAAAGAAAAAGAATCAGCTGCAAGAGGACAGAAAACACAGAAGATCGGCGACATACCATCGATAGACTACCCGCAAGCGTGAAAACTACCGGATGATAGGTCGCCGGCCCATCGATCAAGAAAAGAACTCTGTCTTACGCATTAATAAACAACACATTATACGAAGGTCTTTTGATCAAATGTGGCTAAGGTGCCCAAGCGGGTCCGAGGCCCGTGAAATTGTTAAAGAGGTACATTCGTGACTCCGTGGCGCTCACCGCCGGGTCCAAAAATGAAGATGAAAATTAAAAGACTAGGGTACTACCGGCCCTCGATGATGACCGACCGCATGAAAATCGCCAAGAGCCGTCACCAATGCCAAGTGCACGGAGTGGTTCTACACCAACCTCCAAATGTGCTACACCCGACAATTGCGTCGCGGCCATTCGAATGTCGGGGCACGTATATAGTGGGTCCGATAGAACCACCATCTTCAAAAGGACATCGCTTCATTCTTGCGGCTACGGATTACTTTTCCAAGTGGCGTAGCGTCAACTTAGAGAAGTGAAAGCACACCACATGCTACAGCTTTTCAAGAACCAAGTTGTCTACCGTTTCGAGTGCCGCGCAGATCATCTCGTATAATGGGTCGACATTCGAAGCACACAAATCAACAATTTTGTCGTGAGACACTGAATCGACCGGCGATACTCAACAATTTACTACCCAAGAGCAAACGGCCTCGCCGAGGCTTTTAATAAAACTCTCGTTCAAATCTTAAAGAAAACCTCGGACGATAATAAGAGAAATTGGCACGAGAAATTGTTAGAAGCCTTATGGGCCTACCGGACAACCTTCGTAACTCCTACTCAAGCTACACCTTACGCTCCGGTGTATGGGTCCGAGGCAGTAGTTACCTTTAGAGGTTCAGCCTTCCTTCACTCGTAATTGCAGCTTGCAAACAAGATCATGACAGAAGAAAACGCCGTACTACGACTCGAAGAATTAGAAAGCTTGGAAGGGAAAAGACTTGCAGCAGCAAATGTAATTTAGAACTATACCAAGCTAAAATGGTTCAAGCCCATGACAAACCGGTCCGCCCAAGAACCTTCAAAGTTGGTGACTTAGTTCTCGTTCTCAAGAGACCTATTCTCGCACACCGCAAGATAGAGGAAAATTTGAACCCACTTGGGAAGGACCGTTTCGTGGTCGAAGCAAGATACTCGGGAGGTTCCTACCAACTAGTAAATTGCCGTGGAGAACGACATATGCTTCCGATCAACGGACGATACTTGAAAAAATATTACGCTACCCGATGTTTCGAAGGAATGAATTCTTCATCCCTAAGAAACACGGTGAAGTAATTACTTGTGATCGGGTCCGAACCCAAAAATAATAAAATGTGCTAAAATAAATAAATAAATGATAATAAAGTTTTCCTCGTTTTCTTCTCCAAATCAAAGTCCCTTTTTCCGATCTTATCCTACTTCATTCCCGTTAAAATATAAGAATAATAAAAAATGTATCTTTAATAAACATTTTCTTAATGTTCTTGTTCTTAGTACAACCCCCGATCCTTTTCCTTGTCTTTTCGCAGGAAATGTCGAACGGCGGTTGGGTCTTGAACTTTAAGAATGGCGTAAGCCTCGCACTCGATGAAAAGAGGGTGAAAGATGGAGCGATAATCGAGATCGACTCGCATTTCGCACCAGCAGGCCTACAAGTACGAGGAAAGTGACCGGGTCCCGCGCAACCGAGAAGAACCGGCCCTGACGTACAAGGATGAAAGTGGGTGGCCCAAGCCACCAATCCAACAACAAGAAAAGAAAAGCAAACACCGAAGAAGACAAGAAAATGAAGTCCCTAGTCGCTACAACTGAGGGCAGTGCTTACTGCCGCCGCGCCCGCGAGATTCAAGAAGTTCGGAGAGCTACTCTCACAGCCCACGCAACGAAGAAATAAGAATCGCCGTATCCGTAAGATGTTAACAAAACTAGTCGCGACCAGCCGCACGAGACAATTGCTAATGCCAAGACATACACTTCAAGGACACCGGCTCACCAGAACCCGAAGAAAGGAGGCCACCTCCTAGAATAACGTAAAGAACCGTGGAGATCTCCGTAAGATCGAAGGAAGAAGGCTACCACGCCACCGGATAGAACCACCAAGCAGTTGCATGACCTTGTTGCAGAGCAACCCCGGGGATGTCCCGACATGCATCATCCCCGAGGAGCCGAGGTATGCAGTGGGAACGTGAAGGGATCGAACCATATATCCCACAATATGTCACAAGGCCTCGCCATCTCAGCATCATTCCGAATACGAGCCGGAGAGGATGCGAACGTTGAAAAGAAAACTTTCGAATACTTCGAGAGAATTAAAGGAAGAAGAATCAACATACTGAAGGCCTCGAGCTACACACCGACGTATTCTCGCAGTATGAACAACAAAGAATCGTGGATTGTATCCGGATCCGAAAAGAATGGGCCGAGCAGCCGCCCGAGGGAAAATACATACTCTAACCCCGGAGATGGATGCCGTGGAAAGGAAGAATCACAATACAATGCGGATGCCGCTACAACTTTGCTCGAAGACATGAAGGGAAACCCACCGGAATACTCCGTCATGGGCAAGTAGATCCGATGCCATCGCTATCAAGAGAATGGTAAAAAGATTGATAACATGGAGGGTACCGCCAGCAGATTGCATACCCAATAGCCGCATTATCAACATCTACAAACAGGTGACCGCATACCCCCACATATCGATCACCACGACTTCGTCGACCTTTCGCACCGGCTCTCTTTCGAATGAGTGTAACATCATGTTCGGATCCGACCTCCGGATAGCGGGCCCGGGTGAGTTCCGAGGGCCGCAAAGATACCTTTACCGGTGGGTTCCGTCATGATACCGCAAGGTAACGGAGCGTATATCGCAAAGCATTGCATACTGTGGGTGCTAGCGGAGCGAATCTCGCTACTTTCATGAGGATGGACGACAAGCAAGATACCTTACCATTTCCGACTCGCACCCGTAGCTAGAGAACCTCCCACTTTACGAGCCGTGAGTTACATGGGAAATATCACACCTCCAACGTACATCCAACTCGGCATCCTTGCCAAGGATGGCTTGGAAGGTGATGTTATCGACCATGTACCTCACTATTCGTACATGGATTTTCGATGGATGATTCTTTTCGATGGATCAACAAAGATCATACACAATCCGTTTCGAGTCTACATGGATTGTATGAAATATATTCCGCATCGAGTCGTATGATGTATTTTCAACATGATTGGAATGAAAGTGACCATGTCACGTTTTCGGCCTTCACCTCTTTTGTGCAAATTGATTAGGAAACGCCATTAAAGTTAAATGAACTTCGAACAAAGAATCGAAAAGAAATAAAAAAAAGAATAAAAGAAAACTTTCTAAAAAAAAATCTGAAAATGACAAACACCAAGTTCACATGAACATTAAATAAACAATAAAATAAAATTTGAACCATTAAAAGATAAACGAAATCAACACAAATCTCAAATTCCATCCTTCCAAACTTCAAAATCAAATTCCATCCTTACAAATTTCAAATCAAATCCTCAATCAAATTCCAAATCCAATCTCGATCAAGTTTCAAACTTGATCTTCCAAATTTCAAATCAAATCTTAAATCAAATTTTAATCGAGTTCAAACTCATCCTTCCAAATTTCCAAAAATTCCGAATTCAATCTTTCCAGGCTTCAAGTCTCCATCAAATTCAAACTCTTTTCGGGTCGAGGATTTTACATCCAAGACCGCACTCGCTTTAGGATTCTTTTCCTATCGCACCGAAATACATCAAAATTCAAACTTTTGGGTCGAGGATTTTACATCCAAGACCGCACCGCTTTAGGATCCTTTTCCTATCGCACCGAAATACATCAAAATTCAAACCTTTTGGGTCGAGGATTTTACATCCAAGACCGCACCGCTTTAGGATCCTTTTCCTATCGCACCGAAATACATCAAAATTCAAACCTTTTGGGTCGAGGATTTTACATCCAAGACCGCACCGCTTTAGGATCCTTTTCCTATCGCACCGAAATACATCAAAATTAAAACTTTTGGGTCGAGGATTTTACATCCAAGACCGCACCGCTTTAGGATTCTTTCCCTATCGCACCGAAATACATCAAAATTCAAACCTTTGGGTCGAGGATTTTACATCCAAGACTGCATCGCTTTAGGATTCTTTTCCTATCGCACCGAAATACATCAAAATTCAAACCTTTTGGGTCGAGGATTTTACATCCAAGACCGCACTCGCTTTAGGATTCTTTTCCTATCGCACCGAAATACATCAAATTCAAACTTTTGGGTCGAGGATTTTACATCCAAGACCGCACCGCTTTAGGATCCTTTTCCTATCGCACCGAAATACATCAAAATCAAACTCTTTCGGGTCGAGGATTTTACATCCAAGACCGCACCGCTTTAGGATCCTTTTCCTATCGCACCGAAATACATCAAAATCAAACTCTTTCGGGTCGAGGATTTTACATCCAAGACTACACTCGCTTTAGGATTCTTTCCCTATCAGCACCGAAGTACATCAAAATTAAAACTTTTGGGTCGAGGATTTTACATCCAAGACCGCACCGCTTTAGGATTCTTTCCCTATCAGCACCGAAATACATCAAATTCAAAACTTTTGGGTCGAGGATTTTACATCCAAGACCGCACCGCTTTAGGATTCTTTTCCTATCAGCACCGAAATACATCAAATTCGAAAACTTTCGGGTCGAGGATTTTACATCCAAGACCGCACCGCTTTAGGATTCTTTTCCTATCGCACCGAAATACATCAAATTCAAACATTTTGGGTCAAGGATTTTACATCCAAGACCGCATCGCTTTAGGATTCTTTCCCTATCGCACCGAAATACATCAAATCGAATTCTCGGGTTAAGGAATTTACATCCGAGATCGTATCGCTTTAGGATTCTTTCCCTATTGCGATGAAATACATCAAAATCAAACTCTCGAGGTTAAGGATTTTATATCCAACACCACTTTGCTCCGAGATCTCTTCTCATCGCAACGATTCAATCTAATCAATTCAATTTTCTTTCGAGGTCGGAGATGTTACATCTAAAACCTCGTAACTCCAATTTTAATTTCAAATCAAATCCTTCAAATTAATTTCGACAAACTTCAATCTAAAAAAACTCCAAGTTGAAATCTAAACTCACACATAAAAATCTAAAACAAAATAAAATCTAAATCGAAATTCCCTGTGTCATGTGATTTGGGATTTACCTCCTTTTCCTTTCCCCAGCCGAGAGTTCAAGAATCTCCGGCTCCGCAGATATACTCGACACTCCCCGCACAGAACTCTTCTACTTCGTCCTAAGTTCGTCACTGGACATCCGTGTTGGTTTTGTTGATCGCTTCTGGCCAACACCAATACGCGCGGTGTGCTCCGTCACCACCACACCTATCGGGGGTCCATTTGTCGACCTCATTTTCGATGAGGTCTTCCCTTCTTCTTTTAGTGCTTAGGATCTAGCCTCAGCTTTTCCTTCGACTATCTTAGAGGACTAGAATCGGGACCCGCCTTTTAGAAATTCAAACCACTTCTAAACTCCCCGCAAACTCCACAAACTCGACTATAGACCCCTAATCACCTGTGAGGGTCGAAATCAAATGCGGAAGTTTAAAGGATGAGTTCCTATGGATTCTTCGGCCTGGGATCGCCCCGGCGGCCCGGTCCGGTGAGGGGGCCGACTTACACTACACTTACACACTACATTTCCACACACTTCCTAAAACCACACCCATACCCAACTTAACCTCCCCGACTCATGCGGGTGATTCACATGGATGGTCCTTAACCCCTAAGCCCTCGCGCAAGAGGTTAGGAACAACATAGTGAATGCCTCAAATGAGTCCTTTCATGGCTCATATGGCTTCATGGCTTCATGGCTCAACCAAAATGACTTCTTTCCACTTACATCCACCCAATCTTCAATTTCCCAAATTTTCAATTTTTGACCCCCGAGACCCTACACCTACTAAACCTACCCAAAACCCTTGAAATTACTCCAAATTTTCGCAAAATTTCCAAATTACCCAAAATTTTCCAAAATCAATCCCAAACATCTCCACATCACTCAAATTGATCATCCATACCCAAAAATACCAAAGATTCCAAAAATACCCCCCAATACCCTCCAAATACCCAAAATACCCTTCTCGCCTAAAAATCCAAAAATTCAGAAAATTCCCAGAAAATTCCAGAAAATCCTAAATATTCCCAATTTCATTTTGTCCAACTACACCATGGGCCAATTTTGTCAATTTACCCTACTTTTGTCAAAACCCCCAAATCGACCCATTTTAACCCAAAGTAGACCCAATGTTAAACCAAACCTATCCAATTGACCCAAATTCTGGTCCAATTCAATTCTAAACTTCAATTCAACATCCCCAATACCAATTTAGACCAAATCCAAGCCCACTTTGATTGACATTTGGATCCAATTTCACTTTGGGCCTTAAAGCCCAAATTTGGACCCATGACCCAAACTTAGCCCAAACTAACCCAATTCAACTCCAATTAACCCCAAATCTTTCCTAAACCTTCCTTAACATCCCCATAAACAAAACACTAACATGATTTGCCCAAGATTTTGACTCCAAACCCCACTCAAATTCAACCCAAAATCAAAAGGCCCATTTTTGACATAAACCCAAATTCAACCCAATTCAAACCCAAACCACCTTAAATCTATTTCAAATTATTCATGAAACATCCCTAAACCAAAACCAACAACTATTTGGCCCAAACTTCTACAAAAATTCCCATCCATGAACACATCCTTAAACTTAAAAGCCCACTTCCCTTAAACCTTCTTAAAAACCCATCTTCATTAAATTTTAAAAGCCCAAATCATCCTAAAGCCCACATGACACTTCCCCTCATCATCCATTTGATCAAAATCACCCCTAAGTTTCAAAATCATCAATTAAACCATTCCAAATCAAGCCACATGTCAAATTACCCCCTAAATGTCAAAAATTTCTAAAACCCTTTTCATGAAACAAATCAACCTTTTCCCAAGCCAAATGAAGCCATGAACAAGCCATTCTCAAGCCACATGAAGCCATGAGGGCTTTGACTTGTCATTAGTCCATTTATGGCAAGAAGAGGGGGTTCTTTCTTAAACCTCCTTTAACCTTTTTTACCTTAATCATGTCACACACTAAACCATGTTTAGCCACCTCATCATGGATGGAGACTTCACCACTCCTTCTAAGCCGACCTAAATGATTCCCTCAACTAAAATCGTAGCTTGGAAGGGTGCACCAAGCCCAAAATGGTGGGTTGACCCAAACCAAGCCAAAGTGAGCCTTCTCCCATTCCATTTAAATCAAACTCCTTTACACATGTCAAACCTCAATCGCCTACACTAAACCCTCACCCTCGACCCACCCGACCAAGATGGTGACCATCGCTCGGCCGGCCGGCCACTGTGCCGCCGGAAAACACCATGGCCGAGAGCTCACATGTGAGCCAACATTGAAATTTTCACTCGCCGAGCCGCCCCATGCCTAGTGGTCACCATGGCCGTTCTTCTCCTCACCGCAGCAGCCTAATCCCATGCCTCAACTCCCTCCGAGAGGCCTTCCACCCTCTCCTATTTAAACTCCACCCCTCTCGGCCACGAGGGGGGCTAAGCACAAACCTTGCCAAAACTCGCCAAAATTGTTCCGCACCCTTCTCCACTCTTAGAACACTCGATCCCCAATGGAGATCCCCCCGCCATTTCTCCTCCGTAAGCTCAATTTCGTAGTCGAAATTCCACCCAAAACCAGACACTTCTCCACAAGCGAGCCAATTCTCAAATCGATTGGCTCTACACCTTCACTGCACCAAGGGAAGGTGTCCACCAACAAAAGCCCCATCTCCAAAGCCACCCGAGCTATCTCCACTCTCCAAGCTTTGTGGATCGGCTTGTCGAAATCATATCCGTACAATTCCCTGCACTGCAGAGATTTCATCCGGAGCTTGCTGGGACCCAATCGAAGGTGCAACAACTCTCGATCGAAGCCACCCTTCTCTGAGCCAAGGTATGAGCTAACTCTCCATCCCGAGCTTCTGGAGATTCTTCATTTCAAATGCCTTAGTTTCAATGCATGTTAGCCGTATAGATGTGTTCGTCTCTTCAAGACGAATCCATAGAGTATAAGAACGTAAAAATCCATCGAGAATCGAGCGAGATCTGTGGATTTAGTGTGGACGGCTCTCGGCGAGAACACTCGGGGACGATGAACGGATGCCGTCCATTCGATACACGCGCGGACGAACGGCTCGTATGGCGTCGGACCAGAAACGGTGCGAGAACCGCGGCCCGGGACGGATGACTCGCATGGCGGCGCCCAATCACGCCGCGACACGTACCCCTTCGGAGTCGCCGATGTTTCGCCGGCGCCGCGTGGATAAGTAGATAAATAGGGTATTTAATGTATTTATTAAATATCGAAACTTTAAAAATCCATATCTTTGTGTAGAAAAATCACAAAAATAAAATAAAAATACCCTCTCGTCAGTGGAATCGCAGGAGAATAATGTGGAAAAGAAATCATTTAATTTCATCAAGTATTTTATTTTTTATAATTTATTTACTCTCCGCATACATTTAATTCTCCATGCATGTATACAATTCACCATGGCATGAGACCATAGTAGCTTCAAGCCTCGAACTCGGGAACATTCCCCGAATTTTCCAAGGTCGTAGGCCATCTCTCGTGAAAAGTTATTTATTTTTCAAATGCATGTTGCTATTTTGAGTATTTTAATTCCAAAAAATAAGCATGTTGTGAAATAAATTCTAGGAAAATTTGGTGATGTTCCTTTCGACTCGTAGAACCCTAGAAAAATAAGTTTCGACTTAGTTCATGTAAAACAACACTAATCGCTTAAACACCCAAAATAGGTCTTTAATTAATTAGAATTAACCAGGCATCAAATTGACTTGAAATCAATTCTCCACTGACCTTTAGGATTAGAGGAATCCATCATAAAAATTTGAGGTCAATTGACTTGGTTAGCCCCACTAATCGGGTCGATTAAGCCACTTAGCCATTTTAAATTTTAAAAATTCATAACTTTTAAAATACTTTTCAAAAATTCACCAAATTGGTTTTGGAGCCTCTCTGATATTAGGGAAACCTAGGAAAATTAAAATTTCAATTTTCTAAAAAAGTTGATTTTTAATAATATTTTAATATTTTAATAATTAAAAAATAATAAAAATCACAAAAATAATAAAATTCACCAAAATGTCATATTTTGAATTTTAATCACTTAGGAACAAACCCCATATTTTTCCTAAGTCTATTTAGTGAGATATTAAATTTTAAAGCCCTAGGGTAATTTTAAAATTAAAAAAAAATGTATTTTCTAGCATTTACACTAAAATAATTACAATAAATCATAGAAAAATCAGAAAATTGCAAAATTTGCTTCTCTGGTTTCCTTGATATCAGAGAGATTTTTGAAAAATATAAAATCCATTTTTCAACATTTATTTTATTTTTAAATTAATTAACACTCCAAAACTCAAAATAATTATAATAAAAATAATATAATTCAAAAAATCACCAAAATTGGTCCAAGTGCTTCTCTGGTCATTAGGAATGTCCCCTAATTTTCTTAAGGACAGAAACTTTCCCTTGGTCATATTATTAAATTTTCCTTGAAAATCTCTATTTTCCACCAAAAATAATTATATAAATAAATTAAATACAGAAAAATCACATTTTCTCCTCTCATGTCTTTATTGACATATGAGTGAAGTCACATAAAAATTTCAAGTTCATTTGGGTTCAATTTAGTGAGTTATGAAATTATTAAGCTTAAAGGGTAAAATGGTAATTAAACTTTCAACCCTTAATTAAAACTTTAGGTTTAATAAAAAATCAACAAGTAACACATTTAATCTTAATCTGATTTGGATGATTGAAATTTAAATAATTAAAGGGTAGAAACCCATTAAATAATTTTAAAATGATTAAACTTTAATTAAATAATAAATTAAATTTGGAGGAATAATAAATCGAATTATTAAAATAAGGGATATTTATTAGGAAGAGATTTATTCTTTAATTTAAAAAGTCCCTAAATTAATTATCTCATTAATATTCAACTCTTAATTAAAATGATAACTCAAATTTGAAACATTAAAAGACTTAATTGAATTATTAAACTCTTTTAAAATTTCAATTAAAATTAAAAATTAAATTAAGTTAAATCAAATTAAATTAACAATTAAATTAAATTAAAAATTAAATTAAATTAAATTAAATTAAATTAAATTAAATTAAATTAAATAAATTAAATTAATTAAATAAAATTGAATTAAATCAAATTAAATTAAATTAAATAAATTAAATTAAATAATCGAATTAAATTAAATTAAATAATCAAATTAAAATTAAATCAAATCAAATTAATTAAACATCAAATCAAATTAAATCAAACTCAATCAAATTAAATTAAATTAAAACTCAATTAAAATTAAATTAAATCGAATTAAATATAACATCACCTAAAACAGAAGAAAGTAAATTTAAAGCAACTTCAACACTATTCCAAATTTAAACTCTTTAACTTAAACCAAATCATTTCAATACTAATCTACCCTCGAAAGCTTTAGTTATTATAACTCCTAAATAAAACATTAAATGAAGTGTCACTTCACTCATAGGATATTCAAATGTCCTAGCTCACCGAGCAAGTTAACAAAACTCGAAAACCTCTGACGATCGATTCATTTATATAATTAAATTCATTTCGACTTAAAACAATCCTAAAAATATTGAAAAGATGTTTAAGATCCTTCTTAAGCACTTCCTCAATATGATAGACATTTATAAGAACAATCGAATCCGATTATTCTTCGATGAAGAAAATCGTCCTCAAACCAAAACACAAAGAACCTGAGACGTCATAGGAAATGACTAGCTATGTGATTAGAATTTGCGTAGAAAACCATAACCTTTCCCTTAGCCTTTACCTAGGAACTTGCTTAAGTATGCTAATTGTGTTTTAAGTGCAACTTGGGATGACGGAAGACCCTCCGTGTACGCATTCGTATTATTGCAATTTGCTTTCCCGCAATTTATTTTCCAAGAATTTACATTATCGCAATTTATTTAACCGCATTGTACTTTATTTTTCTCGCATGATAAAACAACAACTGCATGAAAACCCACACCTTTAGGATAGACCCTAAAACCGAAACCAAATTAAGTTAAAAGTCATTGCAAGATAAAATTCACCGCCACAACATTTCAAAATATAAAACAACTCAAAATTTAATCACAAACGTAACACAAAACTACAATTACAACTAAATTAAAACGTCCCGTCGGATGATCTGGAATACCTCTGATGATGTAACCTACGTGTTGCTAACGGGATTTCCCACCGGTCTAAATGAAAGTGTGGAACTCATTCAACTGAGTTTAGCAAATTCATCCGGACTAAGTGAATCCGATAAAAATAATGATGCCGAAGGATGGAACCGCGGGATCTTAACCGTGTCGTTATAATCAACTTTAAGATTTGTTTTAATCAAAATAAAAAAAAACACTTGGAAATTAAGACTTCTCTAAACCAAAACACTTCTCTCATCCCCCGATTTATGATTTCTAAAACTAAACCTCCGCAACAACAAGGAACTTGAGCATGGTAGGCAAAGACGGCCATCGTCGTCACAGAAACTCGAACCTACTTCAAAGAAACTTTTCTAGAATTAAATAACCAAGCCATAGGACTTCGAGGTAGCTTGCTTAGTGCAACATAAATCCTCAACTCTTCGTTAGGCATTTGCATTACAAATTAAGCCCTAACCTGGTCTTAGGATTCCGAGGTAGTCGTCCGATACGACAATAAACCCTCACATCTTCTGAGCTATTTGTTTCGATTTTATCATACAAATATAAGTCCTAATTAATTAAAATCGGCAAGATCGAAATACTAAATAAACATTAGGACTTTCCTAAATTCAAGCCAAACAATAGATAGTCGGAAATTACCGAAGTTCACTTCGAATCGCAATTTCTCCTACCTCTCTTCCTTTGGATTCACAAAACAAAATGTTCCAAAATTCGATCCATTCCCTATCGAAATTCCAAAATTCAATCTTCGAAAACCTTAAACTTTCAAATTCTCGAGAGCGTAATTATTGGTTATTATCGAGAGTTTTCTTAGGTGATTCCCGTCACTTAAGATGTAATTAACTATAGGGCTTGCCCTTATAAGGAATTTAAAGAACCCGTATAATATAAACCCCGTTTAATACTTTCATATTAAGCAGTGGAATTTGTCGGCTTATAAAATTGGTTCGCAGACCAAACGGATGTCACAAAACTTCTAGTTTATTTCGATCAAGCCCCACCATCAAGCAAGGTGTCTATCCTTAGGGATAGATACACGATTTGTAGTGCGGTGCTCGTTTATATAAACTATTCTGGGATGTGAGATCGGTTTAATCTCATATCTTAAAACTTTCAAATTTAAAAATTATTTTCAAAGCCAAATACTACTTTCTAAATTATATATATATTTAAATCAAATTTAAAATTTAAATTCGCCGACAACTTCTGTTAGGCGACCTCCCTTTTTAAAATACAATACAACCTAAAAATAGTGCCGACACATACATCTCGATACAAAACATGATGATATTTTCGAGAATTTAATATCACATACAATCCATGTAAATCCAAAACGGATTGTGTAAGATTCTTTAAGTTTCTTCTAAAAGCAGCTGTCAAAATTCATGTCTGAATAGTGAGATACATGGACAATGGCATCACCTTCCAAGTCATCCTTAGCAGGAATGTCGTATGGATGTGCATTGGAGGTGTGTTATCTCCCATGTAACTCACAGCTCGTAAGGCTGGAGATTCTCTAATTCTGGATCTGGCTGGAAGTGGAAAGGCATTTTTCTATCGTCCATCCTCCTGAAAGTAACGTAGATCCGCTCAACAGCACCCCCGGAATGCAATGCTTTGCGATGTCCGCTCCATTCCCTTTCAATACCATGACGGAACCTATTGGTAGTGGTATCTCCACCGACCCTCGAAACTCACCGGGGCCTGCTATCCGGAGGTTAGATCTGAACATGATATTGCACTGGTTGACAAAAGATGCTGTGCAGAAGAGTCTAACGAAATCATGATGGTATATATGTGGAGGTATGCAGTCGCCCTCCTTGTAGATGTTAATGATGCAGCTGTTGGGTATGCAATCCGCGGGTAATACCCTCCATGTTTTCATCCTCTTTAACATTCTTTTAATAACATTCGGCATCGGATCCACCTCACTGCGACAAAGTATCCCTGGTGGATTTTCTTTTCTGTCTACCGCGAAGTTGTAGCAACATCCGCACTGGATCTTAACTCTTCCTTTCCCTGGCATCCATCTCCGGGGTTCTGAATAAGTCTTTTCCCTCAGACGACCAGCTCGACCCATTTTCTGGAGTTCAAGTATGCAGTCTACAATTTGTTGCTACTCGTAGTCTGAGAACACATCTGTTTGCAGCTCAAGACTTTCTAAGATATTGATCCTCTTGCCTCCAATTCTCTCAAAATAATCAAAAGTTCTCTTTTTTGGACATTCTGCATTCTTTCTAACTCATATTCTGGAATTATCTGCAACAGGCGAGGTCTAGTAACTTACTGGGGAATGTATGGTTCCACCCCGCACGCTCTCCTACATGTCTCGCTCCTCGTGGATAGTCTTTGTCGGACATCCTCCGAGCCGCTTTCGCAACAAGACTCTTTAGAATTGGTGCATCTGTCTGGCATCGTGGTACTATCTCCTTTTCTATTTTTCTAAGAATTTCTTTCATCCTTTCTACTGTACTTGGAATTGACTTCCTCCTTTCTGGTTCCCGACGAACCAATTTCTTCGAAGCATTTGTACTGGTGGTAGCGACTGTATCTTCATGCTGATCTGCTGCTAACTTGGTCAACATCTTGTGAATGCGACAATTCTTGTTCCTTCACTGAGTGGCTGTGAGAGTAGCTCTCCTCACTTCTTGGATTTTTGTGGGCATGGCACTGACAAGCCTGCCCTCTGCTGTAGCAACAATGGATTTAACTTTCTTATCCTCTCCTGTTTCATAAGCGGCGTTTGCTTTTCTCTTTTTGCTGGTAGATGGTTGATTTGAGCCACCCAATTCATCATTGTATGGCTGCGGAGTTCTTCCCAATCAATCGGGGTCCAATCATTTTCTTCATATCGTATCCCAAACTCGGTGTGAAGTCGTAGTCAATCTCGATCACCGCTCCATCCCTCACCCTCTTTTCATTAAATGCTAGACTCGAGCCATTTTTAAAGTTCAAAACCAACCGCCCGTTCGACATTTCCCCGCGAAAAATAAGGAAAGGATCGTGGGCCGTACTAAGAACAAGAACAAGAGAAAAGAATATGTTTATTAATGAAGAGCTTTTATTTGTTTATTTTAAATTTAAATGGGAGTAGGAAAAGATGAAGAAAGATCAAGAGTGAGACTCGATTTGAAATGAAGGATTAAGAATTTATTATCATGATTTCACATGTTCTCTTTTTTTAAACATTTTTTTAATGATTTTCTTTATCATCAACTTTTTATTTATATTTTTGGGGTTCGGACCCAGCCATAAGTAATTACTGTGCCCGTGCTTCTAGGAATGAGGATTCATCCTTTGAAACATTAGGTTGCGTAATACTTCTTTAGATATCATCCATTAATTGGAAGCATAGGTCGCTCTCCACGACAATTTACAAGCCGGTAGGAACCTCCCTGGTAACCGTCTCGACCACAAATGGCCCTTCCCATGTTGGGTCAAATTTACCACCTATCTTGCGATGTGCAAGAATAGGTCTTCCGAGAACTAAAACCAAGTCTCCAACATCGAATGTCCTCGGGCTGACTAATTTATCATGGGCCCGAATCATCTTCGGCTTCGATACAGCTCCAAATTCCGCCGTGCCGAAAGTCGTTTCCTTCCAATCTTTCTAAATCTTCTAGTCATAGTCTGGCATTCTCTTCTGTAGTGATTTTGTTTGCAACTGCAATTTTAAGAGAAGGAAGCTGAACCTCTAAGGGTAGAACGGCCTCGGACCTGAACACTAAGGCGTAAGGCGTAGACTGGGTGGGCATTCTGAAAGTCGTCCCGTAGGCCCATAAGGCTTCTAACAACTTCTCGTGCCAATTTCTCTTGTTGTCGTCCAAAGTTTTCTTTAAGATTTGGATGAGAGTTTAATTAAAAGCCTCGTCCAAGCCGTTCGCTCTCGGGTAATAGATTGTTGAATAGCGCCGCCGATCCCATGTCTTCTCGACAAAATTGTCGATCTTTGTACTCTCGAATGCGTACTCGGTATCCGAGATAATCTCCGTGCGGTACCCCAAAACAGTAGACAACTCGATTCTTAAAGAATTGCAAGTACATGATGTGCTTTCACTTCTCTGAGCGGTATTGCTTCTGCCCACTTGGAAAAGTAATCTGTAGCTGCAAGAATGAAGCGCTGTCCTCTTGAAGAAGGCGGCTCTATCAGACACACGATATAAGTGCCCCAACACTCAAATGGCGATGACGCGATTGTCTGGATGCAAGCACATTCGGAGGTCGATGTAGAACCACTCCATGCACTCGGCACTCGGTGACAACTTTGGCGACCTTCATGCAGCCGGTCATCATCGAGGGCCGTAGTACCCTAGTCCTTTAATCTTCATTTTCATTTTCGCACCCGACCGATGAGCGCCACAAAGTCCCGAGTGTACTTCTTTAACAATTTCACGAGCCTCGACCCGCTCAGCATCTTAGCCACATCCGATCAAAAGACCTTCCGTATAATGTGTTGTTTATTAATGCGTAAGACAGAGTTCTTTTCTTGATTCGATGGGTTATCGACTTATCGTTCGGTAAGTTTCCCGTTCGTAAGTAGTCTATTAGTGGTCGCCGCCGCCTTCTCCGTATTTTCTCGTCACCGCCGCAATTGTTTCTTCTACTTTTTCTCGCCGATTTGTGTATTGTATCCATGTCGAGCCGTGATAGGACCCGTCGTCCTCGAACCGACACTTCAACCGACTCATCCCGCAAGGTGCAAATTCCTTCGCAAGACGGGCTAACGCATCTGCGAGAGCATTTTCTCTTCTGCGAATCTTATAGATTGTTACATTTGGAATCTGCTCCAACAGTTTCATGGTATACTGAAAGTAATGCTCGAGTCTTGGCTTTAGAATTCTGTACTGTCCGACGACTTGTTGAATGATCAACTGAGAATACCCGTAGATGTTGATATCCGTTATCCCCATCTGAATGGTTAATTCCAATCCAGTTATGGGGGCTTCGTATTCTACCTCATTGTATGCACACGGTTCTGTTAAGTTGTAGGAGTACCTTAACATCCCCCGCTCCAAGCATTGTAAAGATTAGTCCGATTCCCGCCTTACCGGCACTATCATTCGAGATTCTTTATCTTTTGTGCTAAGGTTGCTCCATCGAAGCTACGCTCCCAACGCTAATCATCGAGGTCTTCTAGTGCTCATTATCCGCTCGTCCGGCAAGTCATCGTCGAGAGGCGATTCCGCCGTAAAGGTTTTGCCGCGAGGAAGTCTCGCTAGGACTTGTCCCTTTACTCGCACGAAGAGGAATGAAAGTTATATCGAATTGCACAAGATCATCGACCACGTGGCAAGTCCGCCTGAAAGTGCCTGACGGGTCATCAAATATTACAATGGATCGAACTTCGAAATAAGGTCGACCTCGTGAGAAAGCATGTAGTGCCCGAGCTTCGTGCGGCGAAGATCGTGGCCAAGCAAGGCTTCTTAATAGGAGGATACTTTACTTCCGTCGGAATTAGACGACGGCTTAAGTAATAGAGCACGTTTTCTTTCCCCCATCATCGGTCCCTGCCAACAGTGGCTCCGAGAGAGTCGTCTAAATCCGCGGTATAAAGTATCAACGGCCTACCCGAGATCGGGGCCGCTAAGACAGAGGTGTCATTAAGTATTGCTCGATGTCATCAAAGGCATGTCGACATTTGGAATCCCAAGCAAATTCGACATCCTTCTTAACCAAAGTAGAAAAAGGCCGAAACCTTCCTAACAAATTCGAGATAAAGCGTCAAAGATATGCCAATTTTCCTCGAAAGGATCGTAGTTGTTTCAAGGTTTCGGGAGGTGGCATTTCTAAAATAGACTTTAATCTTCTCCGGATCAATTTCAATTCCACGATGTCGAACAACGAATCCTAAGAATTTCCCAGAGGTGATGCCGAATGCTCATTTCAAGGGATTCATCTTAAGGTTATATTGTCTTAATCGCTCGAAAACAATTCTCAAATCATACAAGTGATCTTCTTTTAGTTTACTTCGATGACCACATCATCCACGTAAGCACTCGACTTCGTCGTGAATGAGATCATCATAAATTCTTGTCATTTCTCTTCGATAGGTCGCTTCCCGCGTTCTTCAATCCAAACGGCATCACCGTGTAAGAATATACTCCAATCGGCATTCCGAAGGCCGTAAGCTTTTCATCTTCTCGGTGCCATCTTTATCTCGGTTGTACCCCGATGATCCATCCATGAATGAGAAGACTTCATGTGTCAAGTGATGTCGATCATCAATTCCGGAATTGGTAGCGGAATTCGTCCTTCGACTTCGCTTTGTTTAAATCTCTCGAAGTCTACACGCATTCTCGATCCTACCATTCTTCTTTCGATCGGTACCACATCGGCTAGCCAAGTTGGATATTGTTCCTCACTGACAAATTTAGTGTCGATTAGCTTCTTAACTTCAGCCTATAACTTGTTGTTCAATCTCCCGCATGCATTCTTCTCGAGTCTTGTCTAACTGTGAGCAAGCAGCAGGTGATCCACTCCTAGCCTCGCGAACCGCAACCTCTCGGAGCTAATCCCGGCATTTCATCATAACTCCAAGCAAAATAATCCTTAAACTACATTAATAGCTTCGATTATGTTTTCGCAGTCTTCTTTATCGAGTAAGGAGCTAACAAAGGTTGGCATGTGCTCTTCGCTAGTACCTAAGTTAACTTCCATTAACTCATCTATCTTAGATTTAATTTCTTCTTCGAATTCTAGCGGAGCATCTTCGATTTATAGATCTTCAAGATCTTCTTAGGCTTCCAAGCAGTCTTCATTAGGCTTGCAAGTGACAACCAAACAAAATCCCGTATCGTCAACTGATCCTACTGTGTCGAATCCGAGACCATGTTTTGAATTGGGAGGCCGACCGACATCGTTCCATAATTTTTCAAAATGTTGTGACCTTTTTTCCATCATCGAGGTAAGACAAAGACATTGAATTAAATTTTGAACACAGGGCGAGTACCACTCAAAAGGCAGTTCCATTAATTCAGAAGAAGTAACATCTTCAAATTGTACATCTTTTTTATTATTGGAAGAAGAAGCACCACGTAAAAACTTCGATTGGTTTAGTACCACCACCATGCACTTCCTCGACCACCATACCCTCGATCTTATTAGAATGGATCGGGGTCGGTTCATAGTGGTATACATAATGGTTAATCTTCTCGTACATTGATTTGTATTCTTCATTATTTTCATCTTCGAGAGAGATCTTCGAACTCGGGGTTTCTTTTCGATTTATCGTGGTCGCTTCTTTTCTGATTTCTTCTTCTTCGTAATCGGTCTCCCAATCAATGTTAATGACTGGTTTCTTTTGTCCAACTATTCTAATGTCTCTTCCACGACCTCGTCCCCGCCTCGACCTCGGGTGCGAGTTCTGGAGAAACCTTCACCATCTCGCCGTAAGGGAGTGGTGAGTAACTGTTGGACTAGAATTTCCGGCTCTTTATCGTTTCACACTTCTTTGCTTCATTCGGTATGGAGTTTCGTAAAAGATTGTTTTCTTCGAAGGTGCGTAGTAGGTCGCATCTACGTGAATTCCGATTTCGTGCACGGAGAACGCTCGCAAGTCACCTTTGATACACTATTCTCCTCCTTCGTAATACTTTATGCATCGGTGCGCAGATGACGGTATCATCCAGCTTTCATGGATCCATGGTCGACCCAATGAGCGTCGAACGATGTCTCGTAATCAATTATGTGGAATTTTGCGGTTGTCTTTGCCAAATCACCGGTCTTCATTAACAGTGTTATCGATTCGAGTGCTCTTTCCCCTTTCTGATTGAACCCTCTTAATAACATCTTGTCTGCTTCAAGTTCACGAGCATCAATTTCCAATTATGCTAATGTTCGAAGGCTCATTATGTTGATTGATGCTCCCGGATCAACCAACACCATAGAGAGCGTAAACTTTCCAATAGTGACTGAAATGTACAATGGTCGATTATGATCAGCCGTTCCGAGTAGTAGATCACTATCCGTGAAGGTAACACCTCGTTGTTCTTTTAACGAGCAAACCTCGTCTAAGGAATTACCAGCCATTTTAGCTAAACAAATCTCCGGACTCGAGCAGAGCTCGATCGAGCTTCCCTCATCTCCTTCGACAGATCGAGCGTCGTATATGCTTAGTTTGGTCGGTAGCTTCCTAAGATGGGCTAAGCACGTTGTAGTCTACTTTATTACCATGTTCCTCGCTTCTTCCCGAACCGGCAATTCCTCCGCCGGGCCGGCTCTTCCTCAGCAACCACCGCTTCCTTTATCCTTCGGACCCACTCTCTGAGGTAGAACTTTTTGCTCCTTTCGATCGACTTCGTTATTTCTTCCGAATTTGGTGCCGAATCCGCTAGTGTTTTCTCTCGAATCGAACGACTAGATCTTTCGCATTACTTCAGAATCCGATGACTCTAATTCTATCGCGATCGGAGCTCCTCGAAATTCTCAAATAGACTCGTTGCTTGTCGAGCTTTCAGTAGCCATCTTCGTGACCGTCTTCTTCTTCGCCGTGGTCACCGAGGTTTAGTATGATTCGAGAATCGTTATTTATATTCGAATCGAGATCCGGATTAGGCTGGTTGTCGCTAGTTACGTAATCGTTAGAAACAGTCAAAACGTAGCCAATGCCAAAACTCTTATCATTATAAGATCCCGCCGGGGCGAGCAAATAATCATACAGAGTCAGAGGTTCGAGGGATTTCTCCCCCAAATCAGAAATAACCATCCTAGGATAAGCAGCCCCTAGTCTACTCTTTGGAGCCTTGATTTTCTTCTCTTCTGTGATCTTATCTTCCTTCGGGGGCGGTTCTTCAATCGCAAGCGATAAGTGCCGGCTCGGCAGGTTTCAAACTTCGAGTCGAAGGACGCACCGAAGCGGCTTGGATGTGATCTAAGATTTTCTTTGAAGTCTTTATCCGTATGGTACTCCATCCATCCCGGGTCGTGTAAGGGTCTATCGAACAATGGGATCCATTGAAATAACATTGACGAAACCTCCTTTTTGGGGTTCCTTCATGTATTCCTTCGGGATCGTTATGTTCCCTTTCCGGAGATCGTCCTCAAGCTAAATCTTGAAAGTGATGCAATCCTCTATCTTGTCAATGAGCATCTGGTGGTAAGGACAATAGTTTGGATGATCTTTCTTATTGACTTCCTTTGGCCTCTTCGGCTCTGGAAGCTGAAAATCTGGTGTCTTCATTAAACTGCGGAACATTTTCGCTATTGCTTCAGTTTTGAATGGATATTCCTTGTTCAGAAAATCTTTCAGGGTATGCTATGGACGAGGCGGTTGCTCATAATGCTGATGCGACTAATAGCTTGGTCGAGGTTGTTGATAACCCTGCTGAGGTTGTTGGCATGAACGTCGCGGTGGTCGATAGCCAGGCCGTGGCCGCTCCGGCCGTATCCGCACCGGCCGCTTGCCCTTATCTACTACCGCGACGTTTCCCGACTTCTTTCGAATGTTTTCACGGCTTCGTTTATCGGTCTTGTCTCACGAAACTTAGCCGATTCGCTTCCTCTTGCAAGCTCCCGGCCTTGCTAAGCAACTTCTCGAAAGTCTCGATTATAAATCCTTTAAGGAGAAGTGCTATCGGCCATGGATACTCTTAAGCAAGATGCCAACCGCATGCCGTTTCGAAGATGTGGTTCACACTTCATGCTTAAATTTCTCCAACGAAGTATGTAATCCACTAGAGTTTCATTCGGTTTCTGGTGTTCCACCACTAGATCACCGATGGTGATATGGTGCCGAGCCCCGGCAAACCGCTTAACGAAAAAGTTTTCTAACTCTGCAAAGGTCTTAACTGAACCATTTGGCAATTCTGCGTACCTGTCGAAGGCAATCCATGACAAACTACTGACGAACTGATGAAAGAGTAAAGCGTCACTCCCACCGGCATTGCAGCAACTAGCACGAAAATGTGCGACATGCTGCCGGGGGTTTCCCGTTCCATCAAAAGTCTTAAACAGAGGTGGTACGAAGCCTTTCGGGTATCGGACCGCATCGAATCCTTCGTGTAAGGTCTACCCATCCGAATAGATGCTCCAATCTTAGATTATGCTGTGGCTTCTCGCACCTCACCGTTCTACCATGTTTTTAATGTCCTTTTCGGAATCATGCTCTGTGCAGAATCCTTCTTTGGTGGCTCGTCTCCATTGACGGATGTGATCTATTTTCCTCCATCTGCAATATGGATTATTTCTGGGGGTGTTTTTCTCTGAGGTTGCACCTAACTTTGGAGAGTGGCTAAAACAACAGCCATTTCTTCCATCCTCCTTGCCATCTGAGAAATTGTGTCATCTCTTTCCCAAAGTTGTACTCTCATCACTTCCGGTTCATCTCTTTCCGCAGCTGCCGGAGCACCTTGCGAAGCTGACGATGCTCGTGTCTACCCAATGTTGATCTCGACATACTACTCATTCATGAACTCTGATGAATCAACTTCCTCTTCCAACTTTTCTCCTCTTTCTTTCGCCAACCGGCAGATATCCATCCTTAGCTTTCCTATAGCATCCTCGAGGGGTCTCTTTCGCATGCCTCGCGGTTATCGTGTGATGGTTGTTGAACTTCTTTTCCGGAGTTTCTTTTATCGCAAAGAAGCACTTCCTTTCGATTTAGGCTCTTCGACGAGACTTTTCTTCTCGTGCCGTCGTGTTGGTCTCGCTCGAGAACACAGGTCGCCACACCATCCTTCTTATCGCAAAAGGCCTAGGACCGACTGCGTCCGTCTGGCCATATGCTGGTTGGTGGTGTCCTCCCTAATATGATGGCCCAATACAACAACAGGTGAACTAGCTCTTATTTTCTTCCTTGGTTTCTCTATGGCAGTGACAAGCTCTATTCGTGGTCCGAGGCGGGATCTAACTGGTACTCGTCCCATTCTTCTTAGGATTTCTGACACTGGGTCGTTTCGCACTATTTTTAGGTTGTGTGGTATTTCGAAAGGGGTCGCCAACCGTGTTGTCGGCGAATTTTTTAATTTAATTTAAATAAATAATTTGAAAAGTAGTATTTGATTTTAAAAATAATTTTTTAAATTCAAGATTTTAAGACATGAAATCAAACTCGATCTCACATCCCAAATAGTTTATATAAACGTAGCACCACACCGCAAACCATGTATCTATCCCTAAGGATAGACACAATCGCTCGACTCGTGGGGCTCGATTAAACAAACTAAAAGATTTCGTGACATCCGTTCGGTCCGCGAACCAATTTTATAAGCCGACAAATTCCCTCGCTTAATATGAAAGTATTAAACATGGTTTATATTACCCGGGTTCTTTAAAATTCCCTATAAGGGCAAGCCCCTATAGCTTAATTACATCTTAAGTGACGGAATCACCTAAGAAAACTCTCGATAATAATCAATAATTCTCGCTCTCAAGAATTTCAAAGTTTAAGTTTTCAAAGGATTGAATTTTGGAATTTCAATAGTGGAATGGATCAAGTTTGGAACATTTTGTTTCGAGAATTCAAAGGAAGAAAAGGTAGGAGAAATTACGGATTCGAAGTGAACTTTGTAATTTCCCGACTATCCTATTGTTTCGCTTCGAATTTAGGAAAGTCCTAATGTCTATTTAATGTTTTCGATTTTCGTCAATTTTAATCAATTAGTGGCTTATATTTATATGATAGAATCATACAAATAAATTTCGAAGATGCGAGGGTTTATGTCGTATTAGACGACTACCTCTAATCCTAAGAACGGTTAGGGCTTAATTTGCAATGCAAATGCCTAACAAAAGGTCGGGATTTATGTCGCACTAGTGCAAACTACCTCGAAATCCTATGGCTTTCGTTGTTTAATTCTAAGACAGCTTTGCCGATGTAGATTCAGTGTTTCGCTGACGATGATGGCCGTGCCGCCCACCATGCTCCGAGCTCCTTGTTGTCAGTAGGGTTTAGGTTTAGAAGTCATAAATCGTGGATGAGAAAAGTGTTTTGGCTTAGAGAAAATCTTAATTTCCAAGTGTTTTTTGTGTTTTAATTAAAACAAATCATAAAGTCGATTATAACGACACCGGCTAAGATCCCACTGGCTCCATCCTTCCGCATCATTATTTTTATCTGATTCACTTACCCGTATGAATTTGCTAAACTCAACTAAATGAGTTCCACACTTTCATTTAGACCGTGGAAATCCCGTTAAGCAACACGTAGGTTACATCATCCGAGGTATTCCCGATCATCCAACAGACGTTTTAATTTAGTTGTAATCGTAGTTTTGTGTTCGTTTCGTGATTAAATTTCGAGTTGTTTTATATTTTGAAATGTCGTAGCGTGAATTTTATCTCGCGATGACTTTTAGTTTAGTTTTGGTTTCAGCTTTAGTGGAATATCCTAAAGGTGTGGGTTTTCATGCAATAGCATTGTTTATCATGCAAGAAAAGTAAGTGCAATGCGGTTAAATAAATTGCAATAATGTAAATTGCAAGAAAGTAAATTGCAATAAAATAAAAGCGTACTCTGAGGGTCTTCCCGTCATCCCAAGCCGCACTTAAAATACAATTAGAATATTTAAGCAAGTTCCTAGTAAAGCTAAGGGAAGGTTTATGGTTTTCTACCAAGTTCCTAATCCTATAGCCTAGTCATTTCCTATGACGTCTAGAGTTCCTCGTGTTTTAGTTTGAAGACGATTTTTCTTCATCAAAGAGCAATTAAGTTAAATTGTTCTTACGAACATCCTATCATATCGAGGAAGTGCTTAAGGCAAATCTTAAACATCTTTTCAATATTTCTAGGATTTGTTTTAAGTCCAAATGAATTCAATTACACAAATGAATTAATCGTCCGAGAATTCAAGTTTTGTTATTATCTTACTCAGCTGAACTATGACATTCGAATGTCCTATGAGGGAAGTAACATTTCATTTATCGTTCGTTTAGTGAGTTATGACAATAAAAACTCTCGAGGCAAATCGGTGTTCAAATGATTTATGTTTTTGCTTAACTTTAGCTAAAGGGTTTAACTTTGAATAAGTATTCAAGTTGTTTTATATTTAATTTCTTTATGTCTTAGTAATGTTATTCAATTCGATTTAATTTAACTTTAATTTAATTTAATTTAATTTTAATTTAATTTAATTTAATTTAATTCAATTTAGTTTGATTTGATGTTAAATTAACTTAGTTTAATTTGATTTAATTTCCTTTAATTTAATTTAATTTGATTTACTTTTTAATTTAATTTAATTTAATTTAATTTAATTTATTTGATTTAATTTAATTTGATTTAATTTGTTTGATTTAATTTAATTTTTTTTTAATTTAATATTTTTTTTAATTTAATTTAGTTTAATTTAATTTAATCTAATTTATTTATTTAATTTGATTTAATTAAATTTAATTTAATTCATTCGATTTGATTTAATTTAATCTTTAATTTAATTTTATTTTTTATTTTAATTTAATTGAAAATTTAAAAAGAGTTTAATAATTTAACCTTTTAACTTAATCCTTTAACATTTTAAAATTCAAGTTTCGAGTTATTATTTTTAATTAGGAATTAAATATTATTGAAATGATTAATTTAGGGACTTTTAAATTAAAGAACAAATCTTCTCCTAAAAATATCCCTATTTTAATAGTTCCAATTTCATTATTCTTCCCAAATTTAATCAATTATTTAATTAAAGTTTATTTCAATTATTTTAAATTGTTTAATGGGTTTATACCCTTTAATTATTTAAATTTCAATCATCCAAGTCGATTAAGATCAAATATTTTACTTGTTAATTTTATTAAACCTAAAGTTTTAATTAAGGGTTAAAATTTTAATTACCCCTTTCGCCTTTTAAGCTTAATAATTTCATAACTCACTAAATCGAGCTTAAATGAACTTGAAATTTTTATGTGACTTCACTCATATGTCAATAAAGACATGAGAGGAGAAAATGTGATTTTTCCGTATTTAATTTATTTATATAATTATTTTTGGTAGAAAATAGAAATTTCCAAGGAAAATTTAATAACATGACCAAGGGAAAGTTTCTTTCCTTAAAAAAATTAGGGGACATTCCTAATGACTAGGGGACCACTTGGACCAATTTTGGTGATTTTTTGAATTATATTATCTTTATTATAATTATTCTAATTTTTGGAGTGTTAATTAATTTAAAAATAAAATAAAGGTTGAAAAATGACTTTTATATTTTTCAAAAATCTCTCTGATATCAAGAAAATCAGAGAATCAATTTTTGTAATTTTCTGATTTTTCTATGATTTATTATAATTATTTTAGTGAAAATGCTAGAAAATACATTTTTTTTAATTTTAAAATTACCCTAGAGCTTTAAAATTTAATATCTCATTAAATAGACCTAAGAAAAATATGTGGTTTGTTCCTAAGTGATTAAAATTCAAAATGTGACATTTTGGTGAATTTCATTATTTTTATGATTTTTATTATTTTTTAATTATTAAAATATTAAAATAATATTAAAAATCAACATTTTTAGAAAATCGAAATTTTAATTTTTTTAAATTCCCCGATATCGTAGAGGCTCCAAAACTAATTTGGTTAATTTTTAAAAAGTATTTTGAAAGTTATGAATTTTTAAAGTTTAAAATGACTAAATCGCTTAATCAACCCATTTAAGAGGCTAACCAAGTCCAATCGACTTCAAATTTTTATGGTGGGTTCCACCGATCCTAAAGGTCGCTGGAGAATCGATTTCAAGTCAATTTGATGTATGGTTAACTCTAATTAATCGGGGAACTATTTTGGGTGTTTAAGCCAATTAGTGGTTATTTTAAATGAGTTAACTCAAAACCTATTTTCCCTAGTGGTCCTCTCGGTCATTAGGGACATCACCAAATTTTCCTAGAATTTATTTCACAACATGCTAATTATTGGAATTAAAATACTCAAAACAAGAATATGAATTTGAAAAATCAATAACTTCTCATGTGGATGGCCTCGACATCGGAAAATTCAGTGGAATGTTCCCAAATTCGTAGGCTTCAAAAGCCCTATGGTCTCATGCCATGGTGAATTTCCTACATGCATGGAGAATTAAAATAAGCAAGTGCATATAGAATAAATTATTAAAAAAAATACTCGATGAAATTAAATGATTTCTTTTACACATTATTCTCCTCTGTTCACTGAGAAAGATGGTATTTTTATCTTATTTTTATGATTTTCCTACACAAAGTTATGGATTTTTGAAGTTTAGGGAATTAAATAAATGGAAAAATACCCTAATTTTCTATTTATCCACGCGGCGCCGCGTCAACGTCGGCAGCTCCGAAACGCCGCATGTCGCGCTCCCATTCGACGCAGCCATCTGACTCAGCGCTCCGGGTCCTGCGGTTCACGTACCATCTCCTGGTCCGACGCCATCCGAGCCGTCCGTCCACGCGTGTATTAAATGGACGACATCCGTTCATCGTCCCCGAGCGTCCTCACCCGAGAGCCGTCCACACTAAATCCCTAATATCTCACTCGATACTCGATGGATTTTTGTGTTCTTATGCTCTATGGATTCGTCTTGAGAAGACGAACACATCCATACGGCTTATGCGGGATGAAATTTACTCAATAAAAATGGAGAATGTTCGAAGCTCGGGAAGAATAAGGAGGCCATACCTTCGCTCGCAGAAGTGCGGCTTCGATCCGAGGGTCGTTACACCTTCGATCGGATCCCAGCAAGCTCCGCATGAAGTCTCCCGGTCCCGGTGAATTTCCTAGTAGGATTTCGACCACGCCCGATCACAAAGCTTCGGAGTCCGGAGCAACCGGGTGGCCCGGAGATGGGGCTTTTGCCGCGGACACCTTCTCGGTCCGGTGAAGGTGCAGGACCAATCAATTCGTGGATCGGCTCACCGTGGAGAAGTGTCCCGGTTTTGGGCTTCGGATTTCAACTCCGAAATCGAGCTCGCTGCAGAGGAAATGGCAGGGGATTTCAGATGGGGATCAAGTGCTCTATGTATGGGGAGTAGTCCTGGAACAATTTTGACAGTAGTTTCCTTAAGGTTTGTTTCAGCACCTCTCATGGCCGAGAGGGGTGGTGTTTAAATCAGAGAGGGGCGAGGGCCTCCCGTGGAGAGTTGGGGCTCGGGATCACCGCTAGAGTCAAGGGCATAACAGCCATGGTGGCCATCGGCACTGGGGCACTCAACAAGGTAGAATCCCAAAGTCGGCTCACATGCGAGCTCTCGACCATGGTGTTTTCCGACGACTCGGTGGCCGGCCGCTGTGCATTGGTCACCATCTTGTTCAGTGGGTCGTGGCCGGGGTTTGGTGCATTCAATCGAGGTTCGACATGTGTAAAGTGGTTTAATCAAAGTAGAAAGGGAAGGGGCCATTTTGGCTTATTTTGGTCAACCCATGCAAATGGGTTGGGTGCACCTCCCCAAGACCTCGGTTTCTGGGTCGAGGAGGTCGTGGGTCAATCTCCCATGTGTGGTAGAGTCTCCATCAAGGATTAGGTGGCAAAGCATGGTTTAGAGTGCGACATGAATATGGTTAAAAGGGCTTAATGAAGGATTAGGAAAGAATCCCCTCTTCTTGCCATTAATGGCTCGGTGAGGTGGAAAGTGGTCTCCATGGCTTCCATGTGGCTTGTACATGGCTCAATGGCTCACATTCGTTCTGAAAAAGTTTGGTCAATTTCATAAAAATGGGTTTTAAGAATTTTGGATATTTTGGTGAAAATTTGGATGAAGCTTCATTTAGAATTATTTGATCATTGGTTTATGACTTAGGGATGATTTTAATTGAATGGATGATGTAGAGAAATATCATGTGGGCTTTGGATGAATTGTCGGGCTTTTGGATTCGTGGAAGCGCTTTTAAAATGGTTTAAGGAATGGGCCTTTAAGTTTAAAAATGAGTTTATGGATGAGAATTTTGTAAAGAGGTTGGGCCAAATAATTGTTGGGTTTAGCTCATAGATGTGTCATGAGTGACTTGAAGCAAATTGGGGGTGATTTGGATTTAAATCGGGTCGAATTTCAGCTCTTTCGTGAATGGGCCAATATAGGTCAAAGTGGGCCAAGTTGGGCCAATGTTGGGCTAGGGTTGAAATTGATGTAAAATTAATGTCGAGAAATGTTTATGGGAGTGTTTCAAAGAGGTTTTGACTTTGGTTGGGCTTTGATTTTGGGGTTTGGGCTCATTCTGGGTTAGGTTCGGGTTTAGGTCAAAATTGGGCCTTTTAGCTTTGGGTTGAATTCGAGTGGGGTTTGGGTCGAAATTTTGGGCAAATCATGTTAGTGTTTTGCTTTTGGGGATGCTAAGGAAGATTTAGAAAAGATTTGGGGTTAATTGGAGTTGAATCGGGTGAGTTCGGGTTAGGTTCGGGTCATGGGTCAAAATCGGGCTTTAAGGCCAAAAGTGAAATCGATCCAAATGTCAATCAAATCGACTTGGATTTGGTCTAGATTGGTGTTGGGAATGTTGAATTGAAGTTTAGAATTGAATTAGACAAGAATTTGGGTCAATCGGGTAGGTTTGGTTCGACATTCGGTTCACTTAGCGGTTAAAATCGGTCAAATTGGGGCTTTGACAAAAGTAGGGTAAATCGACAAAATTGGCCCATGGTGTAGTTGAACAAAATGAAATTAGGAATATTTGGGATTTTCTGGGATTTTCTGGGAATTTTCTCGAATTTTTGGATTTTTTGGTCAAGGGGGTATTTTGGGTATTCGAGGGTATCGGGAGGTATTCTCGAGTTCTTGGTATTTTTGGCTATGGATGATCAATTTGAGTGATGTGGAAATATTTTGGATTAATTTTGGGGAATTTTGGGTGATTTGGAAATTTTGAAAAAAATCGGTAATTTCGCATGCTTCAAATGGTTAAAGTGTGTAGGTCCTGTGGGTCAAAAATTAAAAATTTGGAAAATTAAAGATTAGGTAAATATAAGTGGAATAAAATCATTTTGGTTGAGCCATGAAGCCACATCAAGCCCACATGAGCCATGAAGGGACTCATTTGAGGCATTCACTATGTTGTTCCTAACCCTCTTAACCAAGGGTTTAGGGTTGAGCGACCATCCATGCGAATCACCTACATGAGTCAGAGGTCAAGTTAGGTATGGGTGTGATTTTAGGAGGTGTGTGAAAGTGTAGTGTATGAGTTTAGTGTGTGTGTAAGTCAGCCCCTTCACTGCACTGTGCCACCTGTATGGGCCCTAAGGCCAAAGAGTCCTATAGAACTCATCCTTTAAACTTCCACATTCGATGTCAACCCTCTAGTGATTAGGGGTCTACAACTAAGTTTGTGTAGTTTATGGGGAGTTAAGAAGTGGTTCGAATTTCTAAAAGGTGGTGGATCCTAATTTTAGTCCTCTAAGATAGCCAAAGGAAAAGCCTAAGGCTAGATCCTAAGTACTAAAGAGAAGAAGAGAAGACCTCATCAAAAATGAGGTCAACAAATGGACTCCCAATAGGTGTGGTGAGCCGACTGAGCACACCACGCGTATTGGTGTTGACCAAAGCGATCAACAAAACCAACACAGATGTCCAAGTGACAAACTTAGGATGAAGTAGAAGAGTTTCCGCTGGGGAGTGTCAAGTATATCTCTGAAACTGGAGATTCCTGAACTCCCGCTGGGAAGAGGAGGTGAATTCCAAATCACATGATCTGGGGGGATTTCGATTTAGATTTCATTTTGTTTCAATTTAAGTTTTGATGTGTAAGTTTTAGATTTTGATTTTTTATTTTAAATTGAGGTTCGATTTAAAATTTATTCGAGAAAATT
This sequence comes from Papilionanthe hookeriana x Papilionanthe teres, assembly GCA_022702705.1. Lineage (NCBI taxonomy): Eukaryota > Viridiplantae > Streptophyta > Magnoliopsida > Asparagales > Orchidaceae > Papilionanthe > Papilionanthe hookeriana x Papilionanthe teres. The sequence continues at coordinate 20,680 of JAKZJZ010000367.1, read as the reverse complement.
TGATTCGAAACGAGAATTGAAACCTAGGTTCCAATCTCGGATCGAAAAGGAAACCGGAATTTAGGTACAAGCCATGGAATGAGAATCGCAGATTAAGTGTCAATCGAAAAGGATGAGAATCATAATTTAGGTACTGACCTCGAAAGTTTAAACGAAGCTGGAGTTGAAATTTAAGTATCAATCCTGGGAGAGAATCGAAATTTAAGTATCGGTCTCGAAAGATGGGAGGCAGAATTTAGGTATTGTCTCCGAAAGAGAACTCGAATTTAGGTATCGGCCTCGAAAGTCGAGAATTAAAATTTAGGTATCAATTCGGATGAGAATCGAAATTTAGGTATCGATCTCGAAAATGAGAGTCGAAATTTAGGTATCAATCTCGAAGAGAGTCAAAATTTAGGTATCAACCTCGTAATGAGAACCGGAATTTAGGTACCGCCTCGGAAATTTTAAATTGAAATTTAGGTATCAATTCGACGAGAATCGAAATTTAGGTATCGATCTCGTAATGAGAACTAGAATTTAGGTACCAGTTTCGAAAATTTTGAATTGAAATTTAGGTATCAATTCGATGAGAATCGAAATTTAGGTATCGATCTCGAATGAGAACCGGAATTTAGGTACTCGACTTCGAAAATTTTGAATTGAAATTTAGGTATCAATTCGGATGAGAATCGAAATTTAGGTATCGATCTCGAATGAGAACTCGGAATTTAGGTACTCAGTCTCGAAATTTTGAATTGAAATTTAGGTATCAATTCGGATGAGAATCAAAATTTAGGTATCGATCTCGGAGTAAGAACTGGAATTTAGGTACTGGCCTCGAAATTTTGAATTGAAATTTAGGTATCAATTCGTATGAGAATCGAAATTTAGGTATCAATTCAGATATCTGGTCTCTGAAATTTTGAATTGAAATTTAGGTATCAATTCGGATGAGAATCGAAATTTAGGTATCGATCTCTGAATGAGAACCGGAATTTAGGTACCAGCTTCTGAAATTTTGAATTGAAATTTAGGTATCAATTCGGATGAGAATCGAAATTTAGGTATCGATCTCGTAATGAGAACCGGAATTTAGGTACCAATCTCGGAAATTTTGAATTGAAATTTAGGTATCAATTCGGATGAGAATCGAAATTTAGGTATCGATCTCGAATTAGAACCGGAATTTAGGTACTGATCTCGTAAATTTTGAATTGAAATTTAGGTATCAATTCGGATGAGAATCGAAATTTAGGTATCGATCTCGAATGAGAACTCGGAATTTAGGTAATTAGCCTCGAAATTTTGAATTGAAATTTAGGTATCAATTCGGATGAGAATCGAAATTTAGGTATCGATCTCTGAATGAGAACTCGGAATTTAGGTACCAGCTCTCGAAATTTTGAATTGAAATTTAGGTATCAATTCGGATGAGAATCGAAATTTAGGTATCGATCTCTGAATGAGAACCGGAATTTAGTACTGCCTGTAAATTTTGAATTGAAATTTAGGTATCAATTCGGATGAGAATCGAAATTTAGGTATCGATCTCGAATGAGAACTCGGAATTTAGGTACCGAGCTTCGAAATTTTGAATTGAAATTTTCTCGTGGAGATTCGAATTTAGCGGAGATCGAAATGAGATATGAAAGTGTTTCATATCCCATGGGAATTAATCAAAGTCCGATTACTTGGCGAAGGGTACAAACTCATGCCATCCGGATCAAATTGAAAATTCTTCGTGATTCCGAAATCATCCCGAGAGAGGGTTTCAAGGGAGGTCTAGAATAGATCTTGATTCGAAGAAGGATCGAGGGTTCGAGAAGATGAGTTTAAACTCGGAATTCAATTCGAGCTTTAAATTTGTTTTGTTTGTCCTTTAACTATCCCGTTTTTGTTGTTTATTCGGTGTTCATGTGGATTTGGTGTTCGACATTTTTAGATTTTTTTTTAAAGAAAGTTTTCTTTTATTCTCTTTTTTTATTTCTTCTCTCGTTCTTTGTTCAAAGTTCATTTAACTTTAATGGCGTTTCCTAACCAATTTGCACAAAAGAGGTGAAGGCCAAAAATGTGACATGTTCACTTTCATTCTAATCATGTCGAAGATACATCATACGACTCGATCTGGAATACATCTCATACAATCCATGTAAACTCAAAACGGACTATGTATGATCTTCGTCGATCCATCCAAAGAAGCATCTGTCAAAAATCCATGTCTGAATAGTGGGGTACATGGTTAATAACATCACCTTCCAAGCCATCCTCGGCAAGGATGCCGTATGGATGTACATCGGAGGTGTGATATTTTCCATGTAACTCACAACTCGTAAGGCCGGAGGCTCTCTAGCTCCGGTCCGGGCCGGAAATGGTAAGGTTTCTTCCCGTCGTCCATCCTCCCGAAAGTAACGCAGATCCGCTTCACTAGTACTCCCGGTATGCAATGCTTAGCGATATCCGCTCCGTTGCCCTTCGCATCATGACGGAACCTACCGGTAATGGTATCTTCACCGGCCCTCGAACTCTCCCGGGCCTCGCTATCCGGAGGTCGCATCCAAACATGATGTTACACTCGTTCGAGAAAGAGATCGTGCAGTAAAGGTTCGACAAAGTCGCGGTGATCTATGTGTGGGGGTATGCAACTACCCCGCTTATACATATTAATAATGCAAACTATTGGATATGCAATCCGCCGCAGCATCCTCCATGTTATCAATCTCTTTACCATTCTCTCGAAGACTAGTTGCATCGGATCTACTCGGCCATGACGGAGTATTCCCGGAGGGTTTCCCTTCCCGTCTTCCGCAAAGTTGTAACAAAGATCCACATTGTATTGTGATTCTTCCTTTCCCTGGAATCCATCTCCGGGGTTCTGAGTATGTGTTTTTCCTTAGGCGGCCCGCTCGGCCCATTCTTTTCAAATCCCGGATGCAATCCACGATTTAATGTTGTTCATACTCTGAGAATACGTCTGTATGTAGCTCGAGGCCCTCTAGTATATTGATCCTTCTGCCTCGAATTCTCTCGAAGTATTCAAAGGTTTTCTTTTCGACATTCCGCATTCTCTCCAGCCTCGTATTCCGAAGACTCGCAGATGGCGAGGCCTCGGTGACATATTGTGGGATATACGGTTCAATCCCTTCACGTTCTCCCCGCATACCTCGGCTCCTCGTGGATGATGTCCGTCGGACATCCCCCGGGTTGCTTCCGCAATAAGGTCATGCATTACCGGTGGTTCTATCTCGGTGGCGTGGTAGCCTTCTTTCTTCCGGTTTTTGTGAGATTTCCCCGGTCCTTTCCGTCATCCTAGAGCCGGCCTCCTTTCTTTAGGTTCCCGGTGAACCGTGTCCTCGAAGTGTACGTACCGGCAAGCAGAATCGGCTCTCGTCGCGCCGGTCCGCGCCTAGTTTTGTTAACATCTTACTTGATACGGCGATTCTTATTTCTTCGTTGTGTTGTCGCGAGAGTAGCTCTTCGAACTTCGAATCTCCGCGGGCGCGGCACCGACAAGCTCGCCCTCCGCCGTAGCGACTACGTACTTCATTTTCTTATCTTCTTCAGTTGTTTGCCTTTCTTTTCTCGTCGTCGGATCGGTGGCTCGGGCCACCCATTTTCATCATTGTCTCGCCCGGCAGCTTCTTCTCGGCCAACTCGGGACCTGCCACTTTCTTCGTATCGTAGGCCCGCCGGTGCGAAATCCGAGTCAATCTCGATTATCGCTCCATCTTTCACCCTCTTTTCATCGAGTGCAAGGCTTACGCCATTTCTAAAGTTCAGGACCAACCGCCCACTCTACATTTCCCTGCAAAAAGACAAGGAAAAGGATCAGAGGCTGTACTAAGAACAAGAACATTAAGAAAATGTTTATTAAAGACATTTTTTTTATATTATATTTTTTTTGTATTTTCAAATTTAACAGGAATGAAGTGGGATAACATCAGAAAGAGATTTTGATTTGGAAAAGAAAACAAGGAAAACTTTATTATCATGATTTTATTTATTTTAAGCACATTTTTTATTATTTTTGGGTTCGGACTCAAATATAAGTAACTACTTCGCCCGTGTTTCTTAGGGATGAAGAATTCATTCCTTCGAAACATCGGTAGCGTAATACTTTTTTAAGTATCGTCCGTCGATCGAAGCATATGTCGTTCTCCCCGGCAATTCACTAATTGGTAGAACCTCCTTCGTATACCGCTTCAACCACAAACGGCCCTTCCCAAGTGGGTTCAAATTTTCCTCCTATCTCGCGGTGTGCAAGAATAGGTCTCGAGAACGAGAACTAAGTCACCAACTTTCAAGGTTCTCTGCGTACCGCCTTGTCATGGGCTTGAACCATCTTAGCTTGGTATAGTTCTAAATTCTGTTGCACTGCAAGTCTTTTTCCTTCCAGGCTTTCTAATTCTTCTAGTCGTAATTTGGCGTTCTCTTCTGTTGTGATCTTATTTGCAACCGCAATTCTGAGTGAAGGAAGCTGAACCTCTAAAGGTAACACTGCCTCGGACCCATATACCAGCAGTGTAAGGTGTAGCTTCGGGTAGAGTTCCGTAGGTTGTCCGGCAGGCTCATAAGGCTTCTAACAACTTCTCGTGCCAATTTCTCTTATCATCGTCCAAAGTTTTCTTTAAGATTTGAACGAGAGTTTTATTAAAAGCCTCGCCGAGGCCGTTTGCTTCGGGTAGTAAATTGTCGAGTATCGCCGCCGATTCCGTATCTCCCGACAAAATTGTTAATTTGCGTGCTTCGAATGCCGACCCATTATCCGAGATAATCCCGCGCGGCACTCTGAAACGGTAGAAAACTTAGTTCTTAAAAAACTGAAGCACGTGGTGTGCTTTCACTTCTCTAAGTGGAACTGCCTCCGCCCACTTGGAAAAGTAATCTGTAGCCGCAAGAATGAAGCGATGTCCTTTCGAAGATGGTGGTTCTATCGGACCCACTATATCCGTGCCCCAACATTCAAATGGCCACGACGCAATTGTCGGATGTAGCACATTTGGAGGTTGGTGTAGAACCACTCCGTGCACTCGGCATCGATGACAGCTCTTGGCGATTTTCATGCAGTCGGTCATCATCGAGGGCCAGTAGTACCCTAGTCTTTTAATTTTCATTTTCATCTTCGAACCCGACTGGTGAGCGCCACAGAGTCCTGAATGTACCTCTTTAACGATTTCACGGGCTTCGGACCCGCTTAGGAACCTTAGCCACATTTGATCGAAAGACCTTCTGTATAACGTGTTGTTTATTAATGCGTAGGACAGAGTTCTTTTCGATCCGATGTGCCAACGACTTATCGTCCGGTAGTTTTCCCTGTTCTGCAGTAGTCTACTAATGGCCGTCGCCAATCTTTTGTGTTTTCCGTCACTCGTTGCAACCGATTCTTTTTCATTTCCCGATTTGTGTATTGTGTCTATGTCGAGCCGTGATAGGACTCGACGTCCGTGAACCGACACTTCTACTCGATTCATCTTGCAAACGAGCAAATTCTTTTGCGAGGCGAGCTAACGCATCCGCTAAGGCATTTTCTTTCCCGGGAATTTTGTAGATTGTCACATTCAGAATCTGTTCCAACATACTCGTATGGCATACCGGAAGTATCGCTCGAGTCTCGGCTTTAAAATTCCGTACCGTCCGGCGATCCGTCGAATGATCAATCGTGAATCCCCGTAGATGTTGATGTCCGTTATCCCCATTCGAATTGTTAATTCCGAGTCCCGTTATGAGGGCTTCGTATTCCGCTTCATTGTTCGTACACGGCTCCGTCAAGTTGTAGGAGTATCTTAACATCCCCCGCTCCAGTTGTTATAAAGATTAGCCCGATTCCCGCCTTACCGGCACTATCACTTGCGATTCTTCGTCTTTGTGTGCCGAAGATGCTCCGTCGAAATATAATTCCCAACGTCGATCATCGTGGTCTTCTAGGCTCATTATTTGTTCATCCGGCAAATCATCATCGAGAGGAGATTCCGCCGCAAAGGGTGTGCCGCGAGGAAGTCCGCTAAGACTTGTCCCTTTTCTAAGACGAAGAGGCACGAAAGTTATATCGAATCGCAATAATATCATCGACCATCCGGCAAGTCCGCCGAAAGCGTTGGACGAGTCATCAAGTATTGCAATGGATTAAACTTCGAGATCAGGTTGACATTATGAGAAAGCATGTAGTGCCTGAGCTTTTGAGCGGCGAAGATCAAGGCCAAACAATGCTTTTCAATTGCGGGATACCTTATTTCCGTCGGAAGTAAACGACGGCTTAGATAGTAAAGAGCATTTTCTTTACCCTCATCATCGACATGGGCTAACAGTGGCTCCGAGAGAGTCGTCTAAAGCCGCGGTATAAAGTATCGCCGGTCTACTCCGAGACGGGGTCGCTAAGACAGGAGGTGTCATTAAATATTGTTTAATGTCTTCGAAGGCCTTCTCGGCATTTCTCTTCCCAAATGAATTTGGCGTCCTTTTTAACTAGTGCCGAGAAAGGCCGACACCTACCCGACAAGTTCGAGATAAAGCGTCGAAGATATGCCAACTTCCCTTGAAAAGATCGTAGTTGTTTTAAGGTTTTGGGAGGCGGCATTTCTAAGATAGCTTTAATCTTTTCCGGGTCAATTTCAATCCCACGATGTCAAACAACGAATCCTAAGAATTTCCCGGAGGTGACGCCGAAGGCGCATTTTAAGGGATTCATCTTAAGGTTAAATTGTCTTAATCATTCGAAAACAATTCTCAAATCATACAGGTGGTTTTCCTTTACTTTTCTTTTGATGACCACATCGTCCACGTAGAATTCGACTTGGTTGTGGATGAGATCATCAAAAATTATTGTCATCGCTCTCTGGTAGGTTGCTCCTGCGTTCTTCAGTCCGAATGACATCACTGTGTAACAATATACTCCGATCGGTGTTCTGAATGCTGTAAGTTTTTCATCTTCTGGAGCCATTTTTATCCGGTCGTATCCCGAAGATCCATCCATGAATGAGAATATTTCATGTGTCGAAGCAATGTCGATCATTAATTCCGGGATCGGAGAGGGAATTCATCCTTCGGACATGCCTTGTTTAAATCTCCGAAGTCCACACAAATTTCGATCCGACCATTCTTCTTCTCGACCGGCACCACATTGGCTAACCAAGTCGAGTATTGTTCTTCACGGACAAATTTAGCGTCTATTAGCTTTTTAACTTCGCTATGACTTGTTGTTCGATTTCTAGACGCATTCTTCTCGGGACCTCGTCCGACCGGGACGTAGTAGGATCCACTCCTAGCTTATGGACCGCGACCTCCGGAGCTAATCCCGGCATCTCATCGTAGCTCCAAGCAAAATAGTCTTTAAATTCCATTAATAACTTGATTATTTCTTCGGAGTCTTCTTTATCGAGTAAGGAGCTAACAAAGGTAGGTTTAGGCTTTTCGCTAGTACCTAAGTTAACTTCCGTTAACTCATCTATCGAGATTTAATCTCTTCTTCAAATCTGTGGAGCGTCTCCAATTTGTAAATCTTCAAATTCTTTCGTAGTTTCCATGCAGCTTTCATTAGACTCACAAGTGACAACCAAGCAAAATTCAGCATCGTCAACCGATCCTACCGTGCCGAATCCGAGACCATGCTTTGAATCGTGTGACGACCGGAGTTATTCCATAATTTTTTCAAAATGTTGTGATTGACCTTTCGTCCATTGTCGAGGTAAGAAACCACGCCGAATTAAATTTTGAACACAGGGAGAGTACCACTCAAAAGGTAATTCCATTAATTCGATGAAGTGACATCTTCAAATTGTACATTATTTTCAGCTTTGGAGGAGGGAGCACCACGCGTAGAATTTGATCGGCTTTCGCACCGCCGCTACGTACCTCTTCGACCACCATACCCTCGATCTTATTAGAATGGATCGGGGTCGTGGTCATAGTATGTACATAGTGGTTAATCTTCTCGTACATCGATTTGTATTCTTCATTCTTTTCATCTTCAAGCGGGATCCTCGAATTGCGGCTTCTTCCGACTTATTGTCGCCGCTTCTTGCTCGATTTCTTTTTCTTCTTCGAACTATCTTCCCACTCAACATCGATGGCCGGTTTCCTCCGTCCAACCGTCCTAACGTCTCTACCACGGCCTTGTCCCCGGCCTCGACCTCGGATGCGAGTTGTGGAGAAACCTTCACCATCTCACCGAAGGGAGTGGTGAGTGACCGTCGGACTAGAACTTCGTGTTCTTCGTTGTCCCGAACTTTCTTTGCTTCATTCGTTATGGTATCTCTCGGAGAAGATTGTTTTCTTCGTGGTGCATAATAAGCCGCGTCTTCATGGATTCCAATTTCATGTACGGAGAATGGTTGTAAGTCACCTTTGATGCACTCGTTCCCCTCCATCGTAGTATTCGATGCAAGGATGTAGAGATGATGGTACCATCCTCGTTTTCATGTATCCATGGTCGGCCCAAGAGAGCGTTGAACGACGTTTCCGAATCAATTATGTGAAATTTTGCGGTTGTCTTTGCTAAGTCACCGGTCTTCATTAGTAGTGTTATCGATCCGAGGGCTCTTTCTCGCTTTCCGGTCGAATCCTCTTAATAACATTTTGTTCGGCCTCGAGCTCACGAGCATCAATTTCCAAATATGCTAGTGTTCAAAGACTCATTATATTGATCGATGCTCCCGAATCCACCAATACTCCGGAGAGTGTAAACTTCCCAATTAGTAATCGAAATGTACAACGGTCGGTCAGTGATCTCGCGTCCCAAGTAGTAGGTCATTGTCCGTGAAGGTAACACCTCGCCGTTCCTTTAACGAGCAAACCTCATCTAAGGAATCTCCGGCCATTCGAGCTAAGCAAATTTCCGGATCAAGTAAGGCCTCGATCGCAGCTTCTCTCATCTCCTTTCGATAAGACGAGAGCATCGTAAATGCTCGCCTTTGCTGGTAGTTTCCTAAGATGGGCTAGCACATCGTAGTCCATTTTATTTCCATGTGTCTCGCTTCTTCTCGAATGGGTATTTCTTCGCCGGGTTGGTCCTTCTTGAGCAACCACCTGCTTTCCTTTGTCCTTTGGACCCATTCTCGGAGGTAGAAATCTTCTACTTCTTAAGTTGACTTCTGTAATTTCTTTTGAATCTAGTGTGGAGCTTGCTGGTGTTTCTTCCTGAATCGGAATGACAGGCTCTTCCGGATTAGCTTCAGAGTCTGAAGGCTCTAACTCTATTGTGACTGGGAGCTCCTCGAAACTCGCAGATAGATTCGTTGCTTCGTTGAACTCTCGTAGCCTCCTCGATGGATGTCTTCTTTGTCATTTTGATCGTCGAGATCGTGTATGATTCGAGAATTGTCGTCGGTATCGAAATCGATGTCCGAATTGTCGCTAGTTACGTAATCGTTAGAAACGATCAAAACGTAGCCAACACCATCACCCTTATCATTATATGATCCCACCGAAGTGAGCAGATAATCATACAGCAGTCGTAGGTTCGAGGGATTTCTCCCCGAATCGAAACAACTATCCTAGGATAAGCAGCCCCTAGCCTAGCCTTAGGAGCCTCGATCTTCTCTTCTTCGTCGATTTTCTTCTTCTCTTCAATCGTCTCCCGTCGAGGTGGTTCTTCTATCGCAAGTGATAAGTACCGGCCAACTGTGTTTCGAACCCCGAATCGAAGCTCGCACCGAAGCGGCTCGGATGCCGTCTAAAATCTTTTCGAAGACCTCGTCCAAGCGGTAGTCCATCCATCGTCGGCCGTATAAGGGTCTATCTGAATGATGGGATCAGCTGAGACAACATCGACGGAACCTCCTTTCCGAGGTTCCTTCATGTACTCCTTCGGATTGTTATATTCCCTTTCCGAAGGTTGTCATCGAGCCAACTTTCAAGGTAATGCAATCTTCTATCTTGTGTCCAAGCATCCGGTGATAAGGGCAAAAGTCGGGATCACTTTTCTTGTTGACTTCCTCCGGTCTCTTAGGCTCCTGCAACTCGGAAATCCGGAGTTTTCATCGACTACGAACATTTTCGGCATCGCTTCATTCTTGAATGGATATTCCCCGCTCGAAGCTCCCTTAATGTACGTTGCGGACGAGGCGGTTGTTCATACCGTGGAGATGACCGATAGCCGGGCTCGGGGTCGTTGATAATTCTCGTCGAGATTGCCGCGGGTCGTTCGGACGATATTTGTATCGGCTGCTCGCCTTTGTCGACCGCCGCAACGATCCCGGATTTCTTTTCAAAAGTCTTCACAGAGCTTTTGCTCGTCCGTCTTATCGGCGAAACTTAATTGCTTTGCCTCCTCTCGCAAGCTTCCGCCTTGCTTAACAACTTCTCGAAAGTCTTAATAATGAACTCTTCGAGGAGAAGTGCTATCAGTCGTGAATGCTTTTAAGTAAGATGCCGATCGCATGTTGTTCTTGTAGTTGTGGTTCACACTTCATGCTTAAGTTCCTCCATCGAAGTATGTAATCCACCAAAGTTTCGTTCGGCTTCTGCTTCTCTACCACTAAATCACCTATAGTGATGTGGTGCCGAGCTCCGATGAATCGCTCGATGAAGAGGTTTTCCAGCCCGAGAACGTCTTCACCGAACCATTTGCAACTCCGCATACCAATCAAAGGCGATCCCCGACATGCCGCCGACGAACTCGTCGGAAGAGTAATGCATCGCTCCCGCCGCATTGCAATAACCGGCACGAAAGTGTGCAACATGCCGTCGGGGTTCCCGATTCCATCGAAGGTCTTCGAACAGAGGTGGTACGAAGCTTTTGGGTATTGGACAGCTGTCGAATTCTTCCGAGTAAGGTCTACCCGTCCGAATGGATGTCCCGCTCTTCGATTGTGCTAAGGCTTCTCGCACCCGCCGTTCCACCAAGCTCTTGATATCTTTTTCTCGGAATCATACTTTGTGTTGTATCCTTCTTTAGCCGATCATCCCCGTTGATGGATGTAATCTACTTTCCTCCGTCCGCAATGTGAATGACCTCTCGGGGTGTTTCTCTTCGGGGTCGCACTTGACTCCGGAGAGTGGCTAGGGCTATAGCCATCTCTTCCATTCTCTTCGCCATTCGGGCGATCATATCGTCTTTCTCTTGAAGCCGTCTTCTCATCTCTTCCGGCCCTCTCTTTCGCGGCCGCAGGAGCACCTCGTGAAGCCGACGAAGCTCGTGTTTCGACCATGTTGATTTTTCGCATACTCATCGTCCATGAATTCCGATGAATCAATCTCGTCTCCGAATTTCTCTTCTCTTCTTTTGCTAGTCGTCGAATATCGGTCCTCAACTTTTCCATAGCGTCCTCTAGCGGTCTTTTTCGTGCATCTTCACGCTGTCGTGTGATAGCCGCCGGTTCCCTTCTCGCGAGTCCCCTTTACTGCAGTAGCACTTTCTTCAGATTCAAGTCTCCTGACGAGACTTTCCTTCTCAGGCTGTTGTTTCAATCTTAGTTGTCCCGTAGTGGGACGCCATACCATCCTTCTAGCAGCAGAAGATCTAGGATCAGATGGTTTGTCAGCCAAATGCTGGAAGGTGGTATCCTCCCTAATCTGTAATCCTGAAACGACGACGGGCGGACTAGCCTTCATCCTTTTATTTGGCGTTTCTGTAACGATGGCGGGTTCTACTCGGGCCCAAGACGGATTTGATTGGCACCCGCCCTATCCTTCGTAGAATCTCCGATACGGGCATTTCTCTTTCTTTGCTAGCTTCTCGATCACATCCGTAATCGGGCAAACGGCGTGATCCTAGCCCTTTTCTTTCCGTAGTCATCGTAGTATGCCGGTCGAGGTAATGTAGAAACAATCCCGCGTGACATTTTCCTTGTCACCGCGGCGGAAAGGGATGGAATCCGCTTCCTTCCAAAAAGGGTGTATCTTCAGCAATGGTATGTATTCAGTAGTGGTGTGTACTCGTGGATTTCCGGGATTTCCTCCAGAAAGCAACTTCAAGCAGCTCTCCGGCCTTCTGGCAATCTTCCTACTTCGTTTCTTCTTCGGGTCCGTGTTAGTGATGGAATTCTCGAGCTGGACCCGATTTCAAAAACAAAAGGTCTCACAGAAAGTCCGTACCCTCCACTGTAATAGGTTCACCATAGTTCAGATTTCCTTCCCTTTAATTTGCGTGCCGGGTAGGTGCAGTAAACAACTAGACCAAATGGGGGTAGCAAGAATGCTCCTCCCGCGGATAACAAGACTCCTCTCACGGATCTTTGCAGGGAGGAAACTCTCGAGTCGACCTAAGGTCGAACTCGATCGCTGGCTTCTCAGCATCGATACTTTGTTTGTCGCTGCGAAAAGGGAAACGTCGGTGATCTCGACATTTGTGTTCTCGAATCCTTGTCCAAACCGGATGATCCCATTGTTCGGCAGCTTCATCCTTATAAACAATGAAGTCCACCCATCGGTGAAGGAGAAAATCAGCTTTGGGGCTTCCATTTCGCAGGTAGATTCTAGTTGTCAGTCCCAAGTTATGCTTCTTCTCATCAGGACGAAAAGAAAGGAATCGAAAAGAGTCCGAACACATTCTTGTTCATGTATTTATAAGAAGGGGTTATTTGTTAAAAGAGTTATTCATTAAAAGGGTTTGTTTATTTAGAACGGAATGTTCAAAGGTGTAGAGAAGGTGATGAACCCAATTCAGAGTTGGAAAGGAAAAGAAAGTCTTATGCAAGACTTCTCGACTCGAAGGATCACTCCTAAACAAACACCTATTGGGGGTCCACCCCATCTTAAAAATGAGGTAAAAGGATCTCAGAACCTCTCTGTTTAGGGGTGTCTAAACAGTGGCTCCTAAATCCGAGAGAATGTTGGCTATACTTGTTCAAGGTAGAAATGAACATAGTATTCCAACGGAAAGAAGGGTAGTTTGATCCACAAGGGACATGGATACACTACCGATTTTTGAAAGCGTAATTATCCGATCGAAATGGAGAGAGGAATTCTCCCCACGTGAGTCGCCGTAAGTCAGTTTCGCACTATTTTTAGGTTGTGTGGTATTTTGAAAAGGGGTCACCTAACCGTAAGTTGTCGGCGAATTTTTTTATTTGATTTAAATAAATAATTTGAAAAGTAGTATTTGATTTTAAAAATAATTTTTTAAATTCAAGATTTTAAGACATGAAATCAAACCGATCTCACATCCCAAATAGTTTATATAAACGAGCACCACACCGCAAACCATGTATCTATCCCTAAGGATAGTACACACCGCTCGACGGTGGGGCTCGATTAAACAAACTAAAAGATTTGTGACATCCGTTCGGTCTCGCGAACCAATTTTATAAGCCGACAAATTCCCCTGCTTAATATGGAAGTATTAAACAGGGTTTATATTACCCGGGTTCTTTAAAATTCCCTATAAGGGCAAGCCCCTATAGTTAATTACATCTTAAGTGACGGGAATCACCTAAGAAAACTCTCGATAATAATCAGTAATTCTCGCTCTCAAGAATTTCAAAGTTTAAGTTTTCAAAGGATTGAATTTTGGAATTTCAATATGGAATGGATCAAGTTTGGAACATTTTGTTTCGAGAATTCAAAGGAAGAAAAGGTAGGAGAAATTACGGATTCGAAGTGAACTTTGTAATTTCCCGACTATCCTATTGTTTCGCTTCGAATTTAGGAAAGTCCTAATGTCTATTTAATGTTTCGATTTTGTCAATTTTAATCAATTAGTGGCTTATATTTATATGATGGAATCATACAAATAACTCTCGAAGATGCGAGGGTTTATGTCGTATTGAGACGACTACCTCGGAATCTTAAGAACGCTTAGGGCTTAATTTGCAATGCAAATGCCTAACAAAAGGTTGGGGATTTATGTTGCACTAGTGCAAACTACCTCGAAATCCTATGGCTTTCGTTGTTTAATTCTAAGACAAGCTTTGCCGATGTAGATTCAGTGTTTCGCTGACGATGATGGCCGTGCTGCCCACCATGCTCCGAGCTCCTTGTTGTTGCAGGGGTTTAGGTTTAGAAGTCATAAATCAGGGGATGAGAAAAGTGTTTTGGTTTAGAGAAAATCTTAATTTCCAAGTGTTTTTTGTGTTTTAATTAAAACAAATCATAAAGTTGATTATAACGACACCTGCTAAGATCCCACGGCTCCATCCTTCCGCATCATTATTTTTATCGGATTCACTTAGTCCCGTATGAATTTGCTAAACTCAACTCAATGAGTTCCACACTTTCATTTAGACCGCGGGAAATCCCGTTAGCAACACGTAGGTTACATCATCCGAGGTATTCCCGATCATCCAACATGACGTTTTAATTTAGTTGTAATTGTAGTTTTGTGTTCCGTTTGTGATTAAATTTCGAGTTGTTTTATATTTTGAAATGTTGTGGCGGTGAATTTTATCTTGCGATGACTTTTAGTTTAGTTTTGGTTTCAGCTTTAGTGGAATATCCTAAAGGTGTGGGTTTTCATGCAACATGCTTGTTTATCATGCAAGAAAAGTAAGTGCAATGCGGTTAAATAAATTGTAATAATGTAAATTGCAAGAAAGTAAATTGCAATAAAATAAAAGCGTACCTGGAGGGTCTTCCCGTCATCCCAAGCCGCACTTAAAATACAATTAGAATATTTAAGCAAGTTCCTAGTAAAGCTAAGGGAAGGTTTATGGTTTTCTACCAAGTTCCTAATCCTATAGCCTAGTCATTTCCTATGACGTCTAGGTTCCTTGTGTTTTAGTTTGAAGACGATTTTTCTTCATCAAAGAGCAATTAAGTTAAATTGTTCTTATGAACATCCTATCATATCGAGGAAGTGCTTAAGGCAAATCTTAAACATCTTTTCAATATTTCTAGGATTGTTTTAAGTCCAAATGAATTCAATTACACAAATGAATTAATCGTCCGAGAATTCAAGTTTTGTTATTATCTTACTCAGTGAACTAGGACATTTGAATGTCCTATGAGGGAAGTAACATTTCATTTATCGTTCTGTTTAGGAGTTATGACAATAAAAACTCTCTAGGGCAAATTGGTGTTCAAATGATTTATGTTTTAGTTTAACTTTAGTTAAAGGGTTTAACTTTGGAATAGTATTCAAGTTGTTTTATATTTAATTTCTTTATGTCATAGGTAATGTTATTCAATTCGATTTAATTTAACTTTAATTTAATTTAATTTAATTTTAATTTAATTTAATTTAATTTAATTCAATTTAGTTTGATTTGATGTTAAATTAACTTAGTTTAATTTGATTTAATTTCCTTTAATTTAATTTGATTTGATTTACTTTTTAATTTAATTTAATTTAATTTAATTTAATTTATTTGATTTAATTTAATTTGATTTAATTTGTTTGATTTAATTTAATTTAATTTTTAATTTAATATTTTTTTTAATTTAATTTAGTTTAGTTTAATTTAATCTAATTTATTTATTTAATTTGATTTAATTTAATTTAATTTAATTTAATTTAATTGATTTGATTTGATTTAGTTTAATCTTTAATTTAATTTTATTTTTTATTTTAATTTAATTGAAAATTTAAAAAGAGTTTAATAATTTAACCTTTTAACTTTAATCCTTTAACATTTTAAAATTCAAGTTTGAGTTATTATTTTTAATTAGGAATTAAATATTATTGAAATGATTAATTTAGGGACTTTTAAATTAAAGAACAAATCTTCTCCTAAAAATATCCCTATTTTAATAGTTCCAATTTCATTATTCTTCCCAAATTTAATCAATTATTTAATTAAAGTTTATTTCAATTATTTTAAATTGTTTAATGGGTTTCTACCCTTTAATTATTTAAATTTCAATCATCCAAGTCAGATTAAGATCAAATATTTTACTTGTTAATTTTATTAAACCTAAAGTTTTAATTAAGGGTTAAAATTTTAATTACCCCTTAGCCTTTTAAGCTTAATAATTTCATAACTCACTAAATTGAGCTTAAATGAACTTGAAATTTTTATGTGACTTCACTCATATGTCAATAAAGACATGAGAGGAGAAAATGTGATTTTTCTCGTATTTAATTTATTTATATAATTATTTTTGGTAGAAAATAAAAATTTCCAAGGAAAATTTAATAACATGACCAAGGGAAAGTTTCTTTCCTTAAAAAATTAGGGGACATTCCTAATGACCAGGGGACCACTTGGACCAATTTTGGTGATTTTTTGAATTATATTATTTTTATTATAATTATTCTAAATTTTGGAGTGTTAATTAATTTAAAAATAAAATAAAGGTTGAAAAATGAATTTTATATTTTTTAAAAATCTCTCTGATATAAAGGAAATCAGAGAATTAATTTTTGCAATTTTCTGATTTTTCTATGATTTATTATAATTATTTTAGTGAAAATGCTAGAAAATACATTTTTTTTAATTTTAAAATTACCCTAGAGCTTTAAAATTTAATATCTCATTAAATAGACCTAAGAAAAATATGGGTTTGTTCCTAAGTGATTAAAATTCAAAATGTGACATTTTGGTGAATTTTATTATTTTTATGATTTTTATTATTTTTTAATTATTAAAATATTAAAATAATATTAAAAATCAACTTTTTTAGAAAATTGAAATTTTAATTTTTTTAAATTCCCCTGATATCAGAGAGGGTCCAAAACAAATTTGGTAAATTTTTAAAAAGTATTTTGAAAGTTATGAATTTTTAAAGTTTAAAATGACTAAATCGGCTTAATCAACCCATTTAATAGGCTAACCAAGTCCAATTGACTTCAAATTTTTATGGTGGGTTCCTCTGATCCTAAAGGTCAGTGGAGAATTGATTTCAAGTTAATTTGATGTATGGTTAACTCTAATTAATTGGGGAACTATTTTGGGTGTTTAAGCCAATTAGGGTTATTTTAAATGAGTTAACTCAAAACCTATTTTCCCTAGGGTCCTCTGGTCATTAGGGACATCACCAAATTTTCCTAGAATTTATTTCACAACATACTAATTACTGGAATTAAAATACTCAAAACAGTAACATGAATTTGAAAAATCAATAACTTCTCATAGGGATGGCTTCTGACTTTGGAAAATTCAGGGAATGTTCCCAAATTCAGAGGCTTCAAAAGCCCTATGGTCTCATGCCATGGTGAATTTCCTACATGCATGGAGAATTAAAATAGTGCAGACAAGAAATAAATTATTAAAAATAAAATACTCGATGAAATTAAATGATTTCTTTTCCGCATTATTCTCCTCTGTTCACTAAGCAAGAGGGTATTTTTATCTTATTTTTATGATTTTCCTACACAAAGTTATGGATTTTTGAAGTTTAGGGAATTAAATAAATAAAAAAATACCCTAATTTTCTATTTATCCACGCGGCGCCGCGCCAACCTCGGCAGCTCCGAAACGCCGCGTGTCGCGCTCCCATTCGACGCCGCCATCTGACTCAGCGCTCCGGGTCCCGCAGTTCACGTACCATCTCATGGTCCAACGCCATCCGAACCGTCCGTCCGCGCACGTATTAAATGGACGGCATCCGTTCATCGTCCCCGAGCGTCCTCACCCGAGAGCCGTCCACACTAAATCCCTAATATCTCACTCGATACTCGATGGATTTTCGTGTTCTTATGCTCTATGGATTCGTCTTGAGAAGACGAACACATCCATACGGTTTATGTGGGATGAAATTTACTCAATAAAAATGGAGAATGTTCGAAGCTCGGGAAGAAGAGTGAGGCCATACCTTTGCTCGCAGAAGTGTGGCTTCGATCCGAGGGTTGTTTCACCTTCGATTGGATCCCGCAAGCTCCGCATGAAGTCTCCCGGTCCGGTGAATTGCCTAGGTAGGATTTCGACCACACCCGATAACAAAGCTTGGAGTCCGGAGCAACCGGGTGGCCCGGAGATGGGGCTTTTGCTGCTGGACACCTTCTCTTAGTCCGGTGAAGGTGTAGGACCAATCAATTTGGGGATCGGCTCACCGTGGAGAAGTGTCCCGGTTTTGGGCTTGGATTTCAACTCTAAAATCGAGCTCACAGAGAGGAAATGGCGGGGGATTTCAGCGGGGATCAAGTGCTCTATGTATGGGGAGTAGTCCGGAACAATTTCGGCAGAAGTTTCCTTAAGGTTTGTTTCAAAGACCTCTCATGGCCGAGAGGGGGCGGTGTTTAACATAGAGAGGGTGAGGGCCTCCCGTGGAGAGTTAGGGCTTCGGATCACCGCTTAGGTCAAGGGCATAACAGCCTATGGTCTCCACCGGGGACTGGGGCACCAAGCAAGGTAGAATCCCAAAGTCGGGCTCACATGCGAGCTCTCGGCCATGGTGTTTTCCGACTGACTCGGCTGGCCGGCTGTCAGCATCGGTCACCATCTTGTTCAGTAGGTCGTGGCCGGGGTTTGGTGCATTCAATCGAGGTTCGACATGTGTAAAGTGGTTCGAATCAAAGTAGAAAGGGGAAGGGGCAATTTTGGCTTATTTTGGTTAACCCATGCAAATGGGTTGGGTGCACCTCCCCAAGACCTGGTTTTGGGCTGAGGAGGTCAGGTGGGTCAATCTCCCATGTGTGGTAGAGTCTCCATCAAGGATTAGGTGGCAAAGCATGGTTTAGAGTGTGACATGAATATGGTTAAAAGGGCTTAATGAAGGATTAGGAAAGAATCCCCTCTTCTTGCCATTAATGGCTTCGGTGAGGTGGAAAGTGGTCTCCATGGCTTCCATGTGGCTTGTACATGGCTCAATGGCTCACATTCGCTTCGAAAAGTCTCGTCAATTTCATAAAAATGGGTTTTAAGAATTTTGGATATTTTGGTGAAAATTTGGATGAAGCTTCATTTAGAATTATTTGATCATTGGTTTATGACTTAGTGGATGATTTTAATCGAATGGATGATGTAGAGAAATATCATGTGGGCTTTGGATGAATTTTGGGCTTTTGATTCGGTTGAGATAGGCTTTTAAAATGGTTTAAGGAATGGGCCTTTAAGTTTAAAAATGAGTTTATGGATGGAATTTTGTAAAGAGGTTGGGCCAAATAATTGTCGGGTTTAGCTCATGGATGTGTCATGAGTGACTCAAGCAAATCGGGGGTGATTTGGGTTCGAATCGGGTCGAATTCGGCTCTTTTGCGAATGGGCCAATATAGGTCAAAGTGGGCCAAGTTGGGCCAATGTTGGGCTAGGGTTGAAATTGATGTAAAATTAATGTTGAGAAATGTTTATGGGAGTGTTTCAAAGAGGTTTTCGACTTTGGTCGGGCTTTGATTTTGGGGTTTGGGCTCATTCGGGTTAGGCTCGGGTTTAGGTCAAAATCGGGCCTTTTAGCTTGGGGTCGAATTCGAGTGGGGTTTGGGTCTAAATTTTGGGCAAATCATGTTAGTGTTTTGCTTCGTGGGATGCTAAGGAAGATTTAGAAAAGATTTGGGGTTAATCGGAGTCGAATCGGGTGAGTTTGGGTTAGGCTCGGTCATGGGTCCAAATCGGGCTTTAAGGCCAAAAGTGAAATCGATCCAAATGTCAATCAAATCGACTTCGATTTGGTCTAGATTGGTGTCGGGAATGTCAATTGAAGTTTAGAATTGAATTGGACCAGAATTCGGGTCAATCGGGTAGGTTTGGTTCGACATTCGGTTCACTTAGGTTTAAAATGGGTCAAATCGGGGTTTTGACAAAAGTAGGGTAAATCGACAAAATCGGCCCATGGTGTAGTCGAACAAAATGAAATTGGGAATATTCTGGGATTTTCTGGAATTTTCTCGGGAATTTTCTGAATTTTTGGATTTTTGGGTCAAGGGGGTATTTTGGGTATTCGAGGGTATCGAGAGGTATTCTTGGAATTTTTGGTATTTTTGGCTATGGATGATCAATTTGAGTGATGTGGAAATGTTTCGGGATCGATTTTGGGAATTTTGGGTGATTTGGAAATTTTGAAAAAATTCGGTAATTTCAAGCGTTTCTGGTAAAGCTGAAGTGTAGTGGTCCCTGGGGTCAAAAATCGAAAATTTGGAAAATCGAAGATCGGGTAAATATAAGTGGAATAAAATCATTTTGGTTGAGCCATGAAGCCACATCAAGCCCACATGAGCCATGAAGGGACTCATTCTGAGGCATTCACTATGTTGTTCCTAACCCTCTGACCAAGGGTTTAGGGTTAAGCGACCATCCATGCGAATCACCTACATGAGTCGGAGGTCAAGTTAGGTATGGGTGTGGTTTTAGGAGGTGTGTGAAAGTGTAGTGTATGAGTGTAGTGTGTGTGTAAGTCAGCCTCTTCACTGCACTCAGCCACCTGTGGCAAGCTCCTAAGGCCAAAGAGTCCTATAGAACTCATCCTTTAAACTTCCACATTCGATTTCAACCCTCTAGTGATTAGGGGTCTACAACAAGTTTGTGGAGTTTGCGGGGAGTTAAGAAGTGGTTTGAATTTCTAAAAGGTAGTGGATCCCAATTCTAGTCCTCTAAGATAGTCAAAGGAAAAGCCTAAGGCTAGATCTTAAGTACTAAAGAGAAGAAGAGAAGACCTCATCAAAAATGAAGTCAACAGGGGCATCTTTCTTTCTTTGCCAATTTTTCTATCACGGCTTGTAGCCGAGCAAATGGCGTAGTCTTAACCATTTTTCTTTTTTAGTTACTATAAGATGCAGGTGTGGGACAGTGTAGCGCAATCCTTCGGACGTCTTCTTCATCCGATGCAAAGCAGAGAGGGTAGTGAAACCTACTCCTTCTTATGCAGGTATATACTCGAGCAGCTCTTCTCTTTCCTCTAGAAAAGCAACTTCGAGCCAGCTTTCTGCTTTCTCAATCCCGGCTATCTTTCTCGCTTC